>LPNX010819826.1:171166-190267 GCA_001517045.1 Pseudotsuga menziesii | reverse complement strand
TTAATCATTATGCGAGCCAAGTCTATTGTTCTTTCCAAGGACCAAAAGCCTTTTTTCCTTGTGGGCTAGATCATAGAAGTGTATTTTAAGGAAATTATGCCAAGACTGCTCATTGCTCATTTCTTTTTATTTAATTTGATGCTTTATATTTTTAGCTTTCCTGATCTTTATTTTTATTTTTCTATGCTTCTGTTTAAAACTCTAATATAAATTATAATTAAGAATGTTTTTGTATACGGCATTGGTATGGCTGCTGTGTGTCTACTGCATATTTCATGGTTATTCATATTGTTTTATACATTGGGCCTTCTCACCATTTCCAATGATTGATTCACCATACTAATTCACTTGCTAGTGCCGTTATTAACTGATAACACCCTGTTTGCTTTGCACCTTAAATATACTGTTTTACATGGTCTGTCGATCAAATTTCCATTTTTAATTGGACAATATAAGAGCTGTCATTTATGTCTATGGGTTTAACATGCCAACACAGATCACATTGATGGTATTCAGTCAGCTAGGGCTATTTGGCCTTCTTGTCTTTTATGCTATCAATAAAGAAGAATGCAATATGATTGGCCAGGACTTCTTGTTAGGTCTTAATCTGGAAGGAAATGTGCCTATATCAGTTGTCATGCGCATTCAATGATTTATATAATGTGCTATTTGTTAGAAAGGGCATTGGCTATTTGTCATGCCAATTCAAAGATTGATGTAATGTGCAATTAGTTGGAAAAGGCATTGGCTATTTGCATTTGTCCATAAATGACTCCAATGATTGCTTTGTGCTGATTGAATCCATTCTGTTTGCAAATTTGTCAGATGGATTAAAGCATGGACAAGTCAGAATTGTGCAAGGAAAATCAACTAAAATGGTCATGGATCTGTCTCTGATGAAGTCCCCATATCCTTTGGTTTCTGGTGTCATGAGAATAAGTCATCATTTGATAATGAATTGTTCTGGAGCAATCAAATTCAATCTTGATTGCATTGCAGGCACCTTTGCAGCTGAGGGAGTTGAATATTGGTAACCTCAAAAGGTTACCAAAATCCATAGGGCTGCTGAAGCATCTCGAAAAGATTGACATGAAAGACACTGAAGAACCATTGCCAGCAACTGATTGCTACTTGGATCCCCAACAACTAGCCACCAACCTTCTTCTTTTGGTTTGGGATACCTGGGTGCATCAACTAGACCTAATTCCTGTCTTCTTTCTAGATATCTTTCAAGAGTAACTTGCAATGTATAAACATTTTCCCCGGCACTCACATCATCACTCTCTAATATATCATATGCTAGATGAATGTTTGGAAAGCGGTTACAAAAACGAGCAATGTCCAACAACTGTGCATCTGACATCTGCCATAAATCAGGTCTTTCGTCATCCTCCATCTCAACTAAATCAAAAACCGTCTCAATGCTTTTACCTGGATTTTCCTGGCACTTTTTGGCAAGTTCCTTCATAAAATGTGGAAGCTGCAACAAGACAGAATCACTCTCCCAAAGACCCTGGGTAACCATCTGGGTCAATTCCATTGCTGCAAGAGCTGGGTTCAACCAGCCATTACTAGAAATAACATCCAACAGAAAATCTTTGATGATTTATTAATTTTCTTATAGTTTCTTCTTCACCTGGCCGTATCGGGAGTTGTGAATACTCTGAAGCAGAAGCAAGAATTTCAAGGAGCCCCTTCAGCTTTGTCTTTGCAGCCAAGGATGAGCTAAAGAGCTCGAAGGTGGTGCTTCCAACTGAGAATTAGCAAAAAAAAAATTTAATTTAAAAAAAAAAAATTTCCACAGGCGTCGCTTAAGCGACGGTTTCTTTTGTCGCTTTTCCGACACCTTTTCTAGACTGCCGTCACTTTTTCAACGTTTAGTTTAATATGTGTCGCTTTTTCGACGGTACTATGTGTCGATTTTCCAACGATTTTAGTTGATATTCGTCGCTTAAGCGACGGTTATAAAGGTTATTTTCTCAAAAAAATTTGCTACCGTCGAAAACATTCCGTCGCTTAAGCGGCGCTTTACATTCAAGCGATGGTTACATAAGTGTCACTTAACCGACGGTTATTTAAGTGTCGGCTAACCGACGACAAGTTTCTGACACTTCAAAAAAAACCAAAGTGTCGTACATGCGACAGAGAAGTGTCGAAAATCCGACATGACGGCCGTCGGATTTACTGTCGTTATACTCTCCTGCATTTTACATATACATATGCGTTTTGGTTTCCCATGCATTTTGCTTAAGTTCATGGAGTCTAGAAGCATGGTTACAGAGTCATAATGCATTTGAATTAAGCATGTTCGCACCTTGGAATTTTCCTACGGAATGTGGAAGGCGAGAGGTGGAAAGAGAAGTTGAAATAAGGTAAAAAGTGGATTTCCGCACCCCTGAGCCTGTCGTGGGAGGCAGGAGGTGAAAATCAGAAAATAGAAAATAAACAAGGTAAACATGTTGGTTTTTCGCATCCCAGACTCTGCCCACAGAATGCAGAAGGTGGAAAGCAAAAATTGGCAACAAAAAATAAAGGTAATATATTTTGGGTTTTACACTACTTGGAGTCCTCCCGCAAAATGCGGAAGGCAGAAGACGGAAAGTGGAAGGTGAACAATTGACCATAAGGCAATTTGGTTGTTTCGCTACCTAGGGTCCATTATGGAAAGCAAAAGGCGGAAAGCGGAAAATGAACAAAGGAATCCATCGTATTTTGTGTTTCCGCTACCCGAAGGTCGTTGCGGAAAGTGGAAGGAGAAAAGTGAAAAGAAATATAGGGTGAATCTAGGAGTTTTCACCTACCGCAATCTGCATAGCGAAATGCGGAAGGAGGAAATAGAAAAGGAAAATCATAAAATATTAAGGTTTCCACGACTCGCAGAACGCAATGGTGGAATGCAGAAGGCATATGGAATAAATCCTAAAAATATTTTAATTGCAGAAAGGTCTATTGTAGGAACAATTAAGCATAGGAATGAATGATTAAAGGAAATATTCATGGCCATGCCTTGTACACAAGATTTTTTTTTTATGCATGTTAGCAGGTTATTTGGGTATGTTACAGAACATGCCCTCAAACCACCACACTAAGATTTCTTTGGTCTAAAATTTTTAAACAACTTCAAGGAAGGTAAGCAAATCCCTTTATGCGCTAGACAAGGCTTATCAAAATCATGGGCTATCTACAACAACATGTAGTTGCACCTTTGTAGGATGGATGCCATTATAATGGTTAAGAACCATGGATGGGTCATTGAGACTTGGCCATCATTGAAGAATTAAAAAAGTGAATTTTGACGTTTTTGTAATGTCCTCTTCTACTTAACCACCAAAACAAGTGCTAACCTATTTAATTCCCATAGGGTCGAACAGGTACTACATGAAAATGAAATTGGCTGAGGACATTTGATACCTAGAGAAGAACATAGAATTCATGCAGTATTAAGTTATGGGTATGGTAAAGAAAGCCTTACTTATTTAGGCTTAAAGTCAACGAGAAATTAGAATCACATGTATGTAAAAAGTAAAGAGCAAACCCTAAAAGTACATGCTAAGCTATATAAGAAGGGTCGCTGAACCAAATGGATTATCTATGATTATTATTATTGAGTTTGGTTTCTAGAGTAGCAACAACAGGCACTAGAGCAACAAGTTGTGGTTGAAGACAAAGATATTTATCTAACAAGGGGTTTCGATAGTGAAATCTATCTTCCCTAATCACTTCACGATAGATCATCCAGTTCTATCACCATTTATTCATCATATTCATTCTTCTTCAGCAATCCAGTATACAAAGAGAGATTTATTGCACATTTTGTTTTGTAGTTGGGGTACAACTGGAAATCTTTAGAGTAATTTGTTGGGACCCTAAATATTAGTTTTCTTCCCACATGTCATCACTATCCTTCTCAGCACACTCTCTACACTCTACTTGGTGATTATCTGTTCATTGTTCGCATATCTGATGCATCCAGCATCATATTCGTTGAAGAAGGTAGACGTCATGTAGTACCCCGTGAATTAATAATTTATTATTAATTATGCTGGAAAAATACTTTCATTATTATTTTTGAAAAAAAAATCAAGACTAAAACATTTTGTAATAAAATACTTTTATTGAATAAAATATGTTGAAAGGGGGACAAAAGTGGATATAGTTGTTAGAGAGTGTTTGGTGAGTGTTTGCTGACCCACAAGAGGAAAGTTCATGTGGTAGAAGCCACTAAGTGAGAACTCAGGATGTGGGAGGTATCATCTCCAAAAATTAAGTGACATCTCCTAGTTGAGTACTAAAGAGCAAGAGGCTCATAAATGACCAAGTCCTAGGCAAAATACTATATATTAGTGTGTCCATAAGTAGCAAGGGGATATCATTGGACGAGGATTAAAATATGTGAATGCAAGAGATGACACATTGAAGGATTTTTCTCTTGTGGTTCAAGGAGCAGGATCGGGGGTTCTGGAGAAAGTAACCTGGCTACTCTGGGAGTTGGTTGGGAGGAACAACTTCTCCACTTTTGTTTTCCCAGCGTTGGTGCCAGGTTCATATTTTTATGTTTAAGTGATTGCAGAATGTGTTTTAAATTCTAGATCTAAGGATATTAATGTAGAACCCAGTATGTATCAGTTATCATAATGTTGCTATGCTTGAATGTTAGAATTCCAATTCCTATCAAAATTTGAATTCTTCACATAATGGATTTGGAATCGTCAATTTCTAAATTGTATCATGTATTCCTACATTTAATCGTTTATTTTCTGTGTGTGTCGATTATTCCTAAATTCTTCCTTAGTCTGTATTTACTAAATTTAGATGTAGACTGGATATCTAATCATGCTAGAATGTATCTACTTTTATCCATTTTGAACCATAGTAAGGTTCCATAAAAACTTATAAGTATATACAGTTAGGATATCATCCTAATTCCTACACGAATATTAGTAATTAGGTTATAATCTATTGTTCATCATATAGGTCTGTAGTACTTAGTATCTACATTGGAATCAACTTAAATAATATTAATATTATTACAACTCATAAGATTCAAATCAAAGTATTCGAATCGAATAAGATCTACCCATATAATCGTAAAAAAGTAATGATACTATCTTGAGTATACATACACATAAATAATTAACTTAACTCCTAAACAAAACCCTTAACCAAGTTAACTCCTAAATAATCCACTTAGTAAGATGACATACATTGGGAATAGAATCTCTTTAAGGTTTTTACTTAATAGTCATATGATAAAATAAATCAAAATTTTATAAAAATACAACTATTAAATCTCTGTTCATGCTAGTTTCGATGAAACTAAACATACGAATCAAAGATATTATTTCATTAAATATCCACCAAGCATGTGCAAGATAATAGGAAAACCGAATCAAATATTTTACTGATTGATGTATAACTACAATCATGATGGTGAAAGCATAATCACAAAACTGGCATTGTTACAATCGAGAGCCTAGTTTTAACACATAAAGATATTAACTTCCATTAACATATCACAGAACCTATGGGACATATTCAAATAAACACAACAAGAATTCCCATGCCCATATTCGGCTCCACCTGTGAACAAATAGACTAGAGTATTAACATGTATGTTTGACTGAAGTCTAAAGACTGATAAAAGGAATTTTTGTGCTAACTTCTGGAAGGATGTTACCTGGGTGTTTGGAAACGTGGGCCTAGGAGGAGGTGACACTGTCGCCTCCCACTCTAGTGCCGAAACCCTGCAAATTTCCCATTTGCAGTTAGTTAACATCACATTGTAATTTTATTTTAAAACCCAATAATAAACTTAAAGAGGTTTTAATATTACCTTGGAATTTGGAAACGAGGGCCAGTGGTTGGATCCTCCGAGCTCCCTTATCCCTCCATAGCCTGAATTCACCTAACAACATATCAATAAAAGAAACTAAAACTATCCATTACAAACCAAGTAAAATGCTCAGGGAAAATAACAAGCTTTACTCACCTATTGAAGCAGACTGGTCGCATGGAAGAAAACGTTGGCTGGCTCGTCCAAGCTCTGACGTTGAGAGGTAGATGGTTGAATAATCCTTTAAAAGAAGTTACCTTAGACAATTCCATTAACGCATTAATAATGGAGCAAGCCAATGCCATTAACATAGTAAACAAGGGCAAGTTTTCATACAGAGTAGAGCTCAGCCTCAACCAACTTTCGACCAAACCACATCACCAAATGAGGGATACAAACATGTTAAATGAGATTTTACGAAACCCTACGAGACTGTGTGATCTCATCATCTAGGTGTAGGGCATAGATCAAATCCTCATGCCAAAGTAGAGCCTGGCTTTGCTGACAACTTGCATCCATGATAGTTCATTAAGTCAACCATGTACCATATTAAAATGATGGTCATAAAATTTTAAACAAAATCATTGCATACCATTCGAATCATGGGACACGGATAAGAACACCCAATCATATATTCCACCATTGAAACCCTAACTTATATATTTATAACCATCGCTATACTAAAACCCAAGGTTAAATATTATAAACATTATTGTATGCACTAAACATTCATGGTGATAGGACCAACATACAATGCCTTTGCGGTTACACCAAGGTCCATACCCCTTCCATCATAACCATAGTATATATTTATATAATAACAAGATCGCCAATTCATACTATCACCTTAGCGCTAGGTTAAGCCAAGGTCATCGAATTATTTATAATCATAGCATATAACTATGTGTTAAAAACATTAAAACTATGTTGCAAGCATAGTTTGGGTTTATGTATTGTAATCCATAAATCATTGTTAAAACCATATGATAAAGAATTTACACCATGAACATCAAGGACCATAAAGAAATGCATTAAGGTTAAAAACATGCCAACCATAAGTATGTAAACCCTCACTTTGTATTAATAACAAGAGGTCACCATATGGAGAACCATACTCTTACAAAACCTAAGCTTCTAATGCTCAGGGGAATATCTTTACACACATAGTATAAATTATGGTAGGCCATGGCCTTGAAAATATAATGCAATTGATGGGTTGGGGTCAAGTCAATGAACAGTGTCCCATGCCTTAGGCTAGTTCATCCTAACATAAATATAAATAAATAAAAAAACATGTATAAATAAAGTTACATCACCTGTGTGGACATGTCTGAAGGTTCCGGAAGTAACCAACAGCAAAACCTATCGTAACCAACAAAACAAAGATATTAAAAATAACAAAAGTAAAACATAGAAATCTGTTAAGTAAATGTAAAAGTAATGCATATATCTTTTTTTCTTTTTACAATTTTTAGGTGTGTTACACGTCACCATCCAGATCATATCAATTCGCTAGGTTCCATAATGGAGGAAAAAACTCTGCATGTGTATTCTTACCTTTCAGGGAAGCCTAGATCATCACTCCTACAAAGTTTCAGCAGTAACATACTAATTCCCCCTGAAAAAGTCAATATCATCAGAAGGAGGGAACTCTTGTAGGTGGGCGTCAACTTCAGGAGAGGAGCACGACTATCTTATCTTTCTAGCATAACCTGCATGCATCTTATCTATTGGCGGACTATCAGTAGTATTATCAGTGGTATGTGTACATCTTCTTACCAAAATTATTTGTGATATTATCTCTCCAGATTAGGTATTTTTCAAGACCATTTCGCCTGACACTTTTTTCATGCACATTTTATTCATCTTTTTAGCACATCTTGAGTGTCTGAACAACAAACATAGTAGTAAAGTACATTAGAATATCAGTTGGGATATTACCATTTTTTAATTTTCGAGGATCCTTTTATTGGTGGTTTCTATACTTTGATGTTCATATGAGATCCATGAGTACGATTTATGTAAAAAAAAATGGGTGTTGAGGCATAAACATGGAAAATAGGGAAACACTATCCATATTCTCTAATTACACATTTTTTGTATGGATCATTGTTAGCAAAGCCTCTAAACCATGATACAATCCCTTTTTATGGTGCCTTGGCATTTGAATTGAATTGATGTTCCATTATGAGATATTTGGCACTATAGATGCCTCTTGACTCCATGAACATTCTATTGGAAGCATAAAAAGAGAATTAAACCCCAACCTTTACTTCGTAGGGTTACAGAGAAAAATCCTTAAACCACCACATTTGAACCGTGTATGGTAATAGTCACCTTGAATTGGGACATGGGCACAACGATTAGGTTATTTGTGGAACGATAATATTCCTAAAGGTATAATGAAGATCATGGTATAATGGGAAATTTTCAAAATTACATTGTGTTTATTTATATTTCTTTTGTGTTATACTTGGTTTATGTACTCAAAATCTAATTAATCACAATTATTATTAACTTAAAGAATTTATCACTAATATAAGGAACATCTAAAAGTTTCACGAACACTTAAGGAAACCTAGTTTTTGTCTTGCAGAAGAGTACCATTAATAATTATAACAAATGAATTCCCTTCAATATTGGCTTTAGGGCTTCAAGCAACCTTGGTTTCAGACTTATTTTTTTCATGACATGCACATAAAAGTCTTTTTTTCCATTGATTCTTGAATGCATATTTCAAACATTAACATTCATAAAAACCTCATTTGGGAAGGAAGTTCCTAGTTTTTCTATTCTCTTGTTCTTCTATGATTTTATTTTATGATCAATCCTTCAAGGCAATCTCAAAGAATTGGAGGAGAAGTTAGTAATCTTGAGCCTATTATAAATATCTAAGGAAAATGAAATTCCTTCGACTAGTTTGAAATCCTTTTGATTTCCTCTCATTTAGATACTAAATCATATTTCCATGAAAATCATGATTTGTCCCTCACATACGTGGGCTATTTTTGAGTTGTCTATTGCTTAATCCTTAACTTCAATTGTTATTCGAAAGTGTAGTCAATTTACTCCTACAACAATGCCCAATAATCGTGAAAAGGCAATCAATCCACTTGATACATTTCAATATGAGATGGTTGTTGATGCCACACCAAGGCATGTATCCTTTCTTCTAAACAGTGTGCCAACTATTCCTCATTTACATAAAATCAAAACCCACTTGATTTTTTTGAAGATGGCATTACTATCACGTAGTTTCTTTCTCAAATGCATGTGATGATATGTGAATGAGACCTTTTGTAACTTTATTAAAAGCTATTATTGTTGAGTTCTGAACTCCTTGATAAGATCCTTTCCATCTAGTTTGAGTTAACTTATTGGTTTAACTCATATTCTTTGTTACATGGAACATTTTGTTGAATACACGAGAAATTACAACAATTTATCTTTCAAAAATGATGAAATCTTTAGACTTTCAATCTATGGTTTATAAAGGTGGTCAATAAGGATCCACAAGGTTATTATCCTCGCTCACCAAGCAACTCTGGTAAGTTGTTATAATATTTTTCCATGTGCTTATTGAAACAGGTTAGAAGAGAATATCGTAAGATAATTTAAGGTTTGATATATAAACTTGCCTTGAATTTGAAGGGAAAAACCTTAGAACATGTTGTTTTCCTCTTAACAATCCAAGTAAAATCAACATGTTTTCTATATTGCATCTCATTCAAGATATGAATAGCACAATGATCTCATTTGAATACATTGTTTGTTGATTTCAAACCCCCTACCCCTCATCCATTGCAAATGATGACAAGGCTTAATAATGTTCAACAAATCATTGTGACTTATGCATGGTGTAATTAATATGAGACACATGATCCTAAGACATGAATCACTCTTGATTTCCAAAGAACATGTTGTTGGGATATTATAAACCCACTGCATACTTAGGATAAAAATATTTAATTATTTCTGATTAATTTCCTATCCACTAGCCTAGATAGTTGCATCCACTTGCACCACTTGGTCAAGACTTGCCATATATACCCCAGGAGTGCCTTTTTCTTGATTTTGGTTAGATCCTACCCACTTTATTGACTGCCATATTTAGTAACTACGTCTTCCTACAAATTATGTTTGTATCCTGCTTTATTACTTCCTTTCAGTGGATAAGGTAAAGCTAGTCAACTAGGAAATTGCTATCTTTTGTTGCCAACCCATCCTCCATGATTTTCTCTCCAGATTCCAGGATTAACATGTTTTTCCATCACTCATGACAACTCACTCATTCTTTATCTAATTTGTGAGGTCCTTAATTGAGTTGGAAAGTGCTTTAGTCACATATGGGGGTTTATCATATTTAGTAAGCCCGATTTATGAGCTAGCATGAGTTGTCTTATAACAACTCATTTTTCCTTTATGAGGATGTATTACTATTGTAATAATCATCAATTCATTTGATCAATAATACTTGGAAAGATATTGGATCACTTATGTTGTATTCAGTTTCTTTATTCTTCTCTCTATTTTCCTTATATGTTGGCCACTTTTCCTAACTCACGCGACCTAGGTTCTGCGCAGCTTGTCAACACAATAAACACCCAAGATACCGGCCTGACAGAGTAAGCCCCATCAACAACACCTGCGAAGCAGGCGTAGTATCACTTGAGATATATCTTCAATGGGTAACCGCCGAAACCATGTTTCCGTGATTGTCAAGGGATTATAGTCCCTTGGCACACAGCCAAGGAGCTCAATTAAGGCAAAGGGATGGATGGACGGTGGAGTCATTCTTGCGCGACTAAGTACAACAATATGTCAGCACACACAGTCCTATCCTTGTTCCCAACCTCACAACTGGCGCAACTTGTGTGACGCAGCTGACTCGTACTAACAAACTGTCTGCAACTTACGGTGTGACTTAAGACATAAACGTACAGGATGATATATACATATATTTCAATGATGTTCCCTAATCATTCATCTACTAATT
The DNA here is from genome assembly GCA_001517045.1 of Pseudotsuga menziesii. Lineage (NCBI taxonomy): Eukaryota > Viridiplantae > Streptophyta > Pinopsida > Pinales > Pinaceae > Pseudotsuga > Pseudotsuga menziesii. The sequence continues at coordinate 179,438 of LPNX010819826.1, read as the reverse complement.
ATAGTACAACATCAGGTATTTAATCAATATTTCATCACCATACAGGAAGCAAATAACAACCATTCACATAAACATTCACAACATTAGTAATCCATTCAAATACAAGAGATAACGTGGAAACCCATATGGGAAAAACCACTAAGGTGCTCTTCATCTGGCATGAGAAAAGGGTATAGCACCTTGCAGTCTGCACGATGCAGACTGATCTTATGATATATATTTATGACTCAGACTTCTAGTTCGCATGCTCTCTGGTTTGTTCTTCTACCCTACTTCTAATCCTAGCGGTCTGCGCACATAGTAGCTGGATCTGAGGCTGAACAACCTCCTATCACTACCAGACTCTTCCTGAGTCTTCTCTTCCTCTAATCTCTACAACATTACAAAAAAATGGTGTCCTTCACTATGGATCGCCAATGAATAGCCAAAACAATAGCCATTATAAACCATTGATCAACCAGTACCGAACTCAGGACCAACCTTCTAACTATTGAAAAAAAACCAACTAAAAAGCAATCACAACCAACCTTCTAACCATTGAATCCCTCCTATTTATACTATTTTACATGACCACGCAAGGTTGAATGCATATAGGTAGTTTGTTAACTATCACCATCAACCACCCCTTAGGCTACAACTATGGTGATTACGACTCAGCATGAGGAAATATCAGCCCGACTTACAAATATTCCCTCGTACGTGTGTTGTTGCAGGATTATGCCACTTTAAACGACCATGATCTGCACCTGTCACTTTTCGGCCATTATCGCCTGCACGCTCATGCGCTCGCCTTTCCTTCGTCGCACTCCTCTCCATTCTTCCTATGCTGACCCTTTGCTTCCTTCGCGACCTTCCTTTCTTTCTTTCATGTGTGTGACGTACCTTCTTTTGTTTGCATGAAAAATTCTTTCTTGTGCTCCTTTACTAGGCCAATAGGCCCCCAACACTCACATGTGGCTCATCCCAAGCCATGAAGCAATGGTCATAGCAGGATGCAGAATCTGCGCAGCCGCCTCTTTGCTAAGATTTTTTTTTTCCTGCGCACCTTCTCTTGCTTCCTGCCTTGCGCATTTTGTTCCTTATGTTTTTTTTTTGGTGATGTTTCTTGCACCGCGGCCTCATCCCATACTTGGAAGAATTTTTAGATTACAAAAATTTAGTTACTTTAGTTTTACAATCTATTCCTTGGCATCATATGAAGACTCTTAATGGTGGGTTTCAATTCCAAATTTCACCAGGGTTGTTAGTGTCCCATTCTAACACAACAATCCAATTCTTATTATTATTCTCAGGCTCCTGGGGTTTTCCTTGTGCTTGCTGTAGCTTGTATTTCTGTTGTTCTTCTCGGTCCTTGATCTAGATGGAGATCGGTGGCCACCCACCTATTCCACTGGCTCAAAACAATTGTCCATTGTGGCAGGTTCCTAGTTATTTTTCGGCAGTTTTTTGAGTCCTAAACTTCCGGGGCCGTTTTGAGGCCTTAAACGACATTTTTTGGAGATTCAGGGCCAAATGGTTTCCATCAGCATGCATTTGGTCAACCAAAAGTTGTAAAGCTTAGATAGACCTTTCCAACGAGCTATCGAACGCCCAAATCGGAGATCGTATGCAAAAGTTATGACCCCGGGAAGTTGACTGTTCAACTTACCACTGTGGGGCCGCAAACTTTATGACGGTTCATCTTCTAGGGTTACTTTTTGGGACTTTTGGGGTTCTCACCTCATTTTTATTATAAATAGGCCCCTTTGGCCTCATTTTGTATTGAGCTTGGCACGAATGAGCGTAGCAGCCACATCTTTTCTCAGAGATCGCTACCACCATTCTAGCAATTGTATTACAGTCTGTTCTATTTCCGCCGTTTAATAGAATATGTGTTTACTATATCTTTGTTATATTTGCAAATTGTCTGTTATTATGATTCTGTATATGTTATTTCATTTCGTTCACGCATAAATCCGGATCAGTGGTATCAGAGCAATCTGCTCTTTGTTTGTTTCTCGGTGCATGTCCCCGACGAGGTCCGAGTACAGAGAGTTTGGTCTCGAACTAGTTTCCCTTGATCATTCTCACCGTCCAAAACGACCTCCCATGGCAGAAGAAAAGAGAGATGACGGAGCAGGAGATCCTATCAAGTCGTTGCTCGAGGAAGCCCTTGAGCGACAGAGGAACGAGATGATGGATAGTTTCGCCCAAATCCTTCGGCGAATGCCGGCCGCGGCCAGTGCATCTTCAACGAGCAGCCGATTCGGGGATGCAACTCCCTTCAAGGTACAAGTTAACTTTGAGATTCCTTTATTTGAAGGCAATATTGATGCAGATGCCCTGGATAATTGGGTGAATGTTCTAGAAGGGTATTTCTCTGTTCACAATTTTTCCGACAGAGAAAAGATCACCTTTGCACTCCTTAAGGCAGTCCCCCATGTCCAAAATTGGTGGGGTACCTATTGTGAGCAAAACTTATCAGACGAGTCTGAAATGTTTGAAACGATTCCCACTTGGGACTCTTTCATAGATTCCGTTAAGGAACAGTATTACCCCATGGGAAACTATGATGACCAGTACACAAAATGGACCATTCTGCGTCAAGAAAGGGACCAGACGGTGTCGGAGTACACCAAAAAATTTCATACTCTGCGGACAAAGCTGAGTATCAAAGAATCTGAGCGGCACCTAATCCTGAAATATCGCAGTGGTCTACATCGGTACATCCGAACTGAGATGGACTTCCTCGACATCTCTTCACTTGGATCCGCCTATCGGTATGCTGTCAAAATCGAGGAGAAATTTTGACAAAAGAACAAGCGAGACTTTGGACCTGCGAATCCACCACAGAAGCAAGGCAAGGGAAACCCTGGCCCGCAGAACGCTGCAAAAGAAAACGACAACCAGTCCCCGCCACAAGCAAAGAAGGGAGATCGAAAGACAAAGAAGGAAACTGGTAAGTGGTGCGAATTTCATAAAAGCCCTTGGCACAACACTGATGAATGTCGCTCAAAGCAGTCATTAGTGGCCGAGATCAAATATTCAGAATCAGATCATGATTCTGATTCCGAACCCAATGCCATAGCCGCAGACAATGGGAGGCAGATCATTGATGCAGACCCCACTGGCACTGTTGCTACCGCACAGATTCAACTCGAGGATCCTGAAGAGTCAGAGGCAGAGGAGCGCCTATTCCACTCGCAGATGTGGGTGAAGGGGATGCCTCTACATTTTGTTGTTGACAACGGCAGCCAAAAGAACCTGATCTCGGCAGAAGTCATCAAGAGATTGGAGCTTTCGACAACACCACACCCGCAACCTTACAGCCTCGGTTGGCTAAGCCAAGGACGAGGTATTCGCATTACTCAACAATGCCTCCTGCCATATGGAATCAAGCCTTTCAAAGACGAGGTACTGTGTGATGTAGCCCCACTTGAAGTATGTGATGTTATTTTAGGACAACCATATATGTGGAAGCGTCATGCTGTATATGAGTCACGGCCTCGCAGTGTCATTGTCACTTTGGGAGGACAACTCTACCGGATCCTAGAGACAGTTGCACCTGCTACAGTCTCACAAGGTAGGAAGATAAACTCCCACATCAGAAAATTATTCCTCTTCACAATTGCGTCTGAAGGAGAACATAAGATCACAGATACCTCCACACCCTCTGCACAGGGTGTCTCTGCTCATCAGACACAAGAAGAAGACAGAGCCATTGTTTCCTCATCTATCCAAGTACCTCTACGATGCAAGGCCATGCATTCAAGGTGCTCATCCAGAAACAAATTATCCAGACAACAATTACAGCCCTCTTGGGATGCCAAAGAAAAGCAGCCGCTTCACTTCAACAAATGTCGCACCAGGAGATCAACTCAACACACAGTTCGAGATATGATACAGGATTCGACGCAATGGAGACCATTGCTTCCTAAGGAGGGAGGATTGATCCAGATGGAGATCAGTGGCCACCCACCTATTCCACTGGCTCAAAACAATTGTCCATTGTGGCAGGTTCCTAGTTATTTTTCGGCAATTTTTCGAGTCCTAAACTTCCGGGGCCGTTTTGAGGCCTTAAACGACATTTTTTGGAGATTCGGGGCCAAATGGTAGCCATCGGCATGCATTTGGCTGACCAAAAGTTTTAAAGCTTATATAGACCTTTCCAACGAGCTATCGAACGCCCAAATCGGAGATCGTATGCAAAAGTTATGACCCCGGGAAGTTGACTATTCAACTTACCACCGTGGGGCCGCAAACTTTATGACGGTTCATCTTCTAGGGTTACGTTTTGGGAATTTTGGGGTTCTCACCTCATTTTTATTATAAATAGGCCCCTTTGGCCTCATTTTGTATTGAGCTTGGCACGAATGAGCGTAGCAGCCACATCTCTTCTCAGAGATCGCTACCACCATTCTAGCAATTGTATTACAGTCTGTTCTATTTCCGCCATTTAATAGAATATGTGTTTACTGTATCTTTGTTATATTTGCAAATTGTCTGTTATTATGATTCTGTATATGTTCTTTCATTTCGTTCACGCATAAATCCGGATCAGTCCTCTTCATCCTCCTTTTCCTGTTCCTATTCTGCAGAGTTGGACGGGAAGTGCCCAACTAATGATCGATGTGTCGGAGATATGAAATTTGAAGAATGAATCATTGTCCATATTGAAAACCAGAAAATCCTGAAATTCAAGGGAGTGATCAGAAGTGAATGATTCCCAAATTTTATGAATTTCACCTCAGCATCACGATTTACAAGCCATATCTAGCCATGTAGCACTTCTTTGGTCCTTCCCCACATGGAGGCCTCACCTGGACTGCCGAAAGTTGGGCTTGTTCGCTAGCCCTGCAGGCTTAGTGAAGTGGCGCAAAAACTCGGATCCCCACCGAGTTCCTTCCAGGTGTCGTAGTTAGGGCTCCTAACCAATTGAAAAATAAATAGCCAAGGATGACTTTGCCAGAGACTTCTAGATGGGTAGAAATAACTTGCAGAATCTTAACATCTTTCTTATTCCCATCGTCATATATAACCCACACACTGAAGGTTGCAGCAACTGCTTTATCTAGCATGGTTGCTTGCCATACCACACCCCAACCCATCTATAAGTGGTGCTCAAGCAACATGACCAAGTGATGTTTTCTCTAGGCGTGCCCTTATTTTATAAGAGGAGCATCGAGTCACATGCCATCTAGGATTATTCAGGTGCATCATTAGGACAAGACCTTCCTCTGGTGCACCAGATATACCTCTCATATTTTCTATGATTAATCCTGCCATCATTCTCCCATACTAACAGTCGTGATCTAGTATTGATGTGATGGCCGATCACCGTCACATAGTTTCCCGCACTTGATGAGATAGGCATTCCTCCAAGGGTGACGTCTTGTCGTGAGTGCCAAATCTTTGTTGAATCCTCATGCATTTAACGGTTCATCAGTGCCTACAAATTGTCTGTGACTTGTGGCTAATTATCTCTTAGCTAGTTTGTTGGCGGGTTTATAGCACACCATTCTTTCCGTGCAACTTCGTCTTTCCATGCAAGCTACGTTGGGGATGCCTCCCTCGCTGCTTTTTTTTTTGCTGTGCACCTCAGCCTTATTTCCTTGCACAATTTTAAGTTGCTGGTGCCAGCTCAGGTTGCGCAATAGAATGAACCTTGTCCTGGAATGCCTTCACCATCTGCTGAACCTTAGCGACTTCCTCTGCAACTTCCTCTGCTTGTGCAACCAACTGCTCAACATGGTTGGAATGGACATGTTCCAACAATTCTACCTCTATTTATTGTACTAGGCCTTGAAGTTTTTGTTGCAGGATGAATAAGGTCTATGAGTCGCTTGGCTACGGACTAATGTGTCTCTACCTCAGCTTCCCTAACCTTTTCTTGTTAGCGAAGGGCCTGAACTTCTTGCTGTAGTCTCTTGATCTTTGCATCTTTTATGACCTTATGCTAGAGAGGTAGCTTCCTCATTTCCACCTTTGCAGTGCTGATTTTCTCATCTACCTCTCATGCACTCTGCCTGATTTCCTTAGTTGTTTCATCTTTGAACAACACTCCCTAAATGGTAGCTGCAACATCTGTGGCCTTTCCACATAGTGTTTTTCCTTCTCTGATTTTCTCAATAGCTTCAGACCCTTCTCTTCTTCTTTCCTCAAGCACTTTCGGGGGTGTTCTTAGCATCTTCCTGGCTTGCAGCTCCTCCATTTGCTGCCGAAGATCCTGTGCAATCTTTGTGAGCCTGGTTACTTTAGCCAGAGAGTCTTCATCTTCTTGTCCTTCTTCTAGCAAGAATGCTGCAATGGCATTCCTGAATGGAGTCCACTAATGTTACACAACTTTGTTCATGTGCTAGTATTTCTTGTTCTTTTTCAACAAAAAGGGTGATGCGCCCCTGCAATTCATTCTCTTTCTCCTTCAACAAGGCCTTGCGCAGCTTTGCCTTTCGCTGCTATTTTGTTTCCTGATAAGCAACAACATTTTCCCTTGGCCGAATTTCGGACGCGACCGCCTGCTGAATGCTATAGACTTCCTCCAGGGCTATCTTGGAGAAGTCTATCTACGCACTATTGTAATCAGGACCTGCACTTGTCTCTATGTCTGCCTCCAGTGCCTACCTTTGAATCACCACTTTGATTGGCGACACTAATGCTGGTGTAACTAGTGGAATATTGGGATCAACACCATATGTCTCAGTCTCCACAGTGGCTTTGACATCCTAGATGGCCCCTATCAATTTATTGAGATGAACCTCGACTTGGGTAGCAATGTTTAATTGCTGCATCCTCAGACTAGCAAGGTTATCTTGTGCGAACTTAGCAACAACATCGACAAATTCTTGCAGATCATCTTCAGTCAATGTGTTCATGTTCATTGTTCTATCGGCTTTCTTCTTCTTGTGGGACAAGTGGCCCTCTTCTTACTGACGGTTTGCGTCCATGTTTGCACATGTATTGACTTGGTGGGTGCTTGGATGCATGATGGTCTGAGTCATCAATATTATCATCGTCTTCATTGTGTTCCTGTGACAGACCATCTTGTTTCACGTCGCCTTCATGCTCTTCGCCATTAACTTGGTGAAGCGACAATTCCTCTGGATTCTGCTCTTCAAAAAGCAACTTTGCTAGTGGGCCACACCATTCCTCCAGCCAAAGATTGATAATTTCATCTACATCCTCGTTTATCACCATGAATTCTGCATGGTGCACTTGCTTGATTGGGTTCTTTTTTGGCAACAGGGTTATATTATGTGCTTCAGCTTGAAACTTGATGAATGCGGCGTACTTGTGTATCATCGTAGTGCAGATTCTGTGGGATTGGTGGACAACATCACGCAGCACCTCTACGTGTAAAAATAATGCAATGTTGTTATTCTTCTATCGATTTCTATCCACCTTGTCTTCCCACAAATTCTGGTACCTTGCACCAAGGCAAGGTAGTGGTATATCGATCTGGACATAGTCCGACGGGTTACCCCACACAATGAATGAATTCAAGATCAATAGTCAAGAATAGTGGAATTTGTAACTGTCCTTGTGTTGGGCCTGCATCACATCATCTATGAGTTCGTTCAGTAGGTACCGTGACCAATTGAATACTCCCCCTAGCGCTCATAAATCCGCGAGTTCCACCACTGCTGCCGAACATTGATTGGGTATCATGTTGTGGAGCATCTTACAAGATAGGATATTTACGGTGATATGCACACTTTTGACCTAGATGGGCCCAATCAAGAAGCCTCGGCATGATCGCTGAAGTTTATGCTTCCACTTGATAGGTTTAACATCTTGCTTGGCCAAGTATGGGGTAGGATCGTCGCCTTCGTTCGGGAGGCCAATGATCCTTGAAATTAACTCAGTGTCAATTGGATATGGTTGATCCAGCCATAGGCATCCTCTATGGAAGCAGACCAGTAACTACTTCACATACGTATTGACTTGTACACTATGGCCAAAGTAAGGCATGAACAACATGTTTGTTAGAACTATACGGGCAAGTCCCTCGGCCCAATCCATTGGCCTGAGCACCTAGGCGTCACTTGTAGCAGATTGGTCCGCGACCATGCAACACTACTACATTTCGATCCAAAATACGACGGTTACTTCCGACGGCGTGTGGATTTTTTCTTTTAAACCTACCAAAAATCACATAGTTAATTTTTTTTTTAAAAATTGTGGTCATAAGCGTCACTTAAGGGACGACTAGGCTCATGAGCGTCGCTTAAGCGACGGCTAGCCTCAGAAGCGTCACTTAAGCGACGACGCATAAATTGGTCATTTAACTAAATAC
>LPNX010819826.1:132708-160795 GCA_001517045.1 Pseudotsuga menziesii | reverse complement strand
AATTAGAACTTTTGATTACTATTCAGGTAATTGAAAAGTTCCCTACAAGTTGAAGAGTGGCAGAGTGTATATTTGCAATATTTTTTTAGATTAAAGCTTCTTTTTACTATTAATAGGAACGAGACATAGTGGCTATGCACATGCAGCCTTCATAAGCATGGAGTAGCAAACTTAAAAATGTGGGTTGGATTAAACAAAAACACCCATAATCATAGTGCTAAGAGTTGGCATGGTTGCTTTTAAGTCTCCTTATGCTGGGATTATATTTGCATTTGATTTTAATCTCCATCAAGAATATTCTATTGTGGTCCTGGTAGCATTTTTGTAGAATGAATTAAGTTCTTTGCTGGCATTCTCTCAGGTATTGTTCTGATAGGAGAAATTGGAGGAACTGCAGAGGAGGATGCTGCTGCATTTATTAAGGTATATACATATATATCCTATAAGTTGCTTCAAATTGAACAAGATATTGTGAGTTATGAACACTAGGTCTAGGTTGTATGATCTAAATTGAACTGTTGATATTGTGAGTCCACCATCAGAAGATTGGCAGAGAAGTTCAAGAAACAACAATAATGAAAGCTTGCGTGCATCAAGGTCAGAAGTTCCAGATCAGAATGAGGGAAAGGAGATATGCCAAAACTTTAGAGGCGAAACAAATAATGCAAGACCATGGTTCACAACTTTAGATATGGGGGATGGATTTCCAAATAATTTGTTAAAACATTGTGAGACATTGGCAAAGGACACTGATGCACCTGAAATAATTTTTATCCTTTTCCTTGTGCCTCGCTACTTTATTGCTTCTTGAATCTCGATTGTGTTGAAGCTTGCATAAGAGTGTGAATTTATGAAAATGCAAACATTAATGTCAGTTTTGTCTGCTTATTGCATCATGATTATTCATGCAATATTGAGTAGAAGAGATACAGATTATATAAAATTAGTTTTCATTCCTCTGTTTTCTCTTTGCATGGCATATATTTTACCACTAACTTTCATTTTGGAATAGTGAGTGCAGGGAGGACCTGGGAAAAATTCAAAGAAATCTTGAAGGGCCTAGCTCTATGATAGCCTTTTCTTCTCTATATATATATTCAATTCAGTTTTTAGCAAAACTGTGGGCCAACATGACACCTGGAAGCCGCCAAAATACATGTTATTCTGGAATAAATTCATCAGAACGCTTACTGCAACAATTAGACAAAGCATTAAGAAGAATGGTGAACTGCTTTTTGGGTTTAGGTGAAGAACAAGAGCTGCGGATAATTGAGCTTAATGCCCTCAGTTATATGTTGAGGTTTTCTGTGATAGGACTAAATGTACATTCTCGGATATTCACCAGATTGAAGTCTTTAGTTTCTTCTGCTGAGCTACTCTATGAAGGACTTGGATTGGAGCATTCTGACTTTTTAGAGCGAGCTAAGAAACAACTTTGTGATGGCAATACAAATTCATCATGTCTCTTGAAACTTGTTCAGGAATTACCTAAACATTTTTTCCTTGAATCCATACCACTCAATGAAGAACTTAAAGAGATTAGAGCAGTTTTGGTTGTTCCAGACAATAGTTACGAGCATCCTCTTAAATTTGTTATAGGTGTGCCTCTTGGAATAACCATGCACATCACTTTGCACAATATAACAACTGAACGCAGAATTTGGTTGTTAATGGTTTTGGGAGACTTGGTACAATATAACCAAATAGATGTCAATGAATTTGAAGGCAATGGTTTTAGTGGTATTTGTTTTAAAAAAAAATTTAATTTAAAAAAAATAAAATTCAACAAGCGTCGCTTAAGCGACGGTTCCAGATGTCGCTTTTCTGACGCTTATTCTTAATATCCATCGCTTATTCGACGGTTGTAGATGTCAATTTTCCGACGCTTATTCTTAATATCCGTCGCTTATTCGACGGCCCTTCTGTCGCTTAACCGACGACCTGAAGGTTATTTTCTTAAAAAACTTTCACTACCGTCGAAGAAAGGCTGTCGCTTAACCGACGCTTTACATTTAACCGACGGTTACTTAGGTGTCGCTTAACCGACGGTTACTCAGGTGTCAGATAACTGACGACAAGTTTTCGACGCTTAAAAGAAAATCAAAGTGTCGTACATGCGACAGGGAAGTGTAGAAAATTCGACATGACGATCGTCGGATTTTTGGTCAAAATGTAGTAGTGCAATCTGTTATTTGTAGTCCTTCCTGCTGTTGAGTGTCAAAGTCTTGGAACTTCAACCTAGCCAACTCAGGTAGGATATCCTTTAGCAAGGGAACACCAATAGGAATTCGTGGTGCTACCAGAGTAGTCACCACCTTGTTTGGGAGAGCCCTCTCCTCTGCATCAGTTCGCCTTGGCTGAATGTAATGTGGGAAATTTGGATCAAGTCGCACTGCCTCTGGCTCTCTTTGTGGTAGTACGTCTTTGTCCATGACATCTTGTGCTCCTTCACCAATAGGTGCCTTTCCTTGTGCATCCATGGCAATCGTAGCCTTGCGTTTTCTCTGTTGTGGTGGTGGTGTTTCGGACACCTCTCTTTGTTGTGTCTCATCAGGTTGCCTTGGCTCTTTTTCAGGTGCTATAGCTGCTTGTTGTTTTTGTGTTCTTTCCATGGGGTCAATCTCTGGTTGTTGTACCTTGGGAAACTGTATTTCTTCTTCTTCATCAATGGGGAAACTAGAGATAACAGTAGAGTCCGTTGCCTCACTCTCACTAGGGATGTTAATTACCATGGATGTCAGAGTAATCAAACAAGGATGGTAGGGTTTAGCTCTGTAATCATGTGGCTCTAGTTTTCTCAGGTCTCACTATGTGTAATAGAATGCTTGATGGGGAGGCCGAATATTTATACGAACCTCTATGTCCTGCAATTATCACTTGATAGGAGGTCGAGGTCTAATCGATCTCTTGGGTTACTTTTGTGGACACATTCTTCATTAACTTCTATAACTCACTTTGTGGGATGTACATGTTAGAATAGTTATGGTAGTTATACCGAGGACGGGTGATGGGACAAAAAAGTATGCCGCCCTATTCCTCATAGTGCGTTGAATTAATGTCACTTAGCTGTCACAACTTCCAGAATATTTGTCAGAGATTCGTAGTTTAATTCCAGCCAGCCTGTCATTCCTGATTTTTGCATTGTTTTGCTGCTTTTTGCTTTGTCCCACGTGCTAACGGCTTTTTTCTTTGCTTTCCTTTTCCGTGCAAGTGACATCCTTTTTGTGCATATTCCTTCTATGCCAATTTCCTCTTTCATGCAGCATTCCTGGCCTGCACAGATTCCTTCCCTACCCACCGCGCACTTCCTTTTCCTTGATTGAGTTTGCACGATGACTTGATTCTCACGTGCTTCATTGCTTGTGCTTATCTCTTGTGCTTTTATGCTGGTTTTGTCGTAGTCTTGTGACAGAGTAGGTTATGTCCTTTGGCATCTCATCATTTTTTCACATTTTAACCCAGGATGTTATGCATGTCGTAGTACGACTTCAAGCAAGTACCACTCTCCATACCCACAACATTGGTACCATCTAAATTCTAGAGTTTTACTGCACCCACATCACTGATGTGCATGATCTTATATGGCCCTAGCCAATGTGTCTTCAGCTTGCCTGGGTGCTTGAACAATTTGTTGTCATACCATAAGATGAGTCCTCCTTCTTCGACTAGCTTAATCCTGATATGTAGATCATACAATTCCTTTTGTCACTGTTTACTTGGCTTAGCATCTAGTCGCAGGGGTATTTTCATCTCCCCTAAGTCTCCCATTATTCCCCTCATTTTTGATAGGTTGGTAGGGAATAGTTTCTGATACTCATGCAGTAGATCTGTGATCTTTGCAACTGCTTCCTCATCCCAATAATATCTGATATTGGATAACTTTGGGTTCTTTGGTGATTCGATATGTACTTCCTTGATTTTCAAGGGCTGGAGGAACTGATCATGTGAAATGCTACTTCCTTCTACTTTTCGTGTTCCCTCTGATTCTGTTCTATTGATATTAGTCGGATCATCATCTAGGTCTCTGGTTAGACTGTACTACTGAATGGTTGCATTGCATTGGTGAGAATTAGCCTCTTTGATAGAGATCTCAACAACTATGTTCCCCTTTACCGTCTAAGGTGCAGCGTTAATTGTAGGGTGCTTATCAGCAAATTCAAATGTATGCACACACTGCTTAGCGATTCTCTCGCAATATTGGGTTCCTTGTCGCAGTTCCACAGAGGTATACCAGGTTTTAGGTATGATTTACAATGTGTATATGAAACCCTCATAGGTGTGTAGCTCCCTTGACTCATTCTCCACCAGTCGCACAGACCTTGTAACTCTTGCACACCTTCTCATAGAGACTTTGTGTAATCTATTTTGCCAACCCTCTAAAGCCTCACCTGAGTCAGATGTACATGAACTCACGCATATCCAACTCAGGTTTCCATATTATTTTGGATTAGTATAATCTTCTTGCATAGTTGTGACATTGTGGATCTGGTCGAGATAGTCACCCTGTCCCTCATTATAGACAGGCTCAATGTATCTTTTTCCTTCTAATGGATCGATGGGTGATACTACCCTCATTTCATCATCTTTGAATGAGAGAATCCTTTTCTTGAAATCTATGATGGTCTGATTGTCTATGGCCCAATCTATTCCTAGCAGAGCGGGGTATGGGTTCATGTCATCAACAATGTTAATGACTTCAAAGTCTACAAATGTGCACAATCCTTCGACATCGATGGAGACATTGCTCAACCAGCCAATGAGTAGAACCATTTCCTAATTAGCAAGTCACAATTGGATAGGAGACCAGTCTAAGCGCGGATTTCCCATACTTTCTCAAGTTTGTCGCATCAAAATATTGACATCTGAGCCAAGGATCCAAGATGATATAATCCATGTCGTAGTCACCTATCTGTGCAATCATCCTTAACTCTCGGCCTGTTTTACGTTTTTTCCATACTTGGTTAACTTTCTTTTCAGGTTGCGGCTCTACATATATCTCTTCTATCATTGCTTGTAGTTCTGCAATAGCATCTTTATCTTGCATTAGCATTAAACAACTTGACAGAAAGGTTCTTAGCATACTAACCTTTGGTGGAACCTTCTTCTGGAATATGCATTGAAATCATTCAGGCGTTTCCTTGATTTCTGCAAAATTCGATGGTACTTCTGGGCTTATGAATTCTAATTGTACGTCTCATAATACTTCTTTCTATTTCTGGACGTTCAGTGGCTCCTTTTTCTGTGTCGCTGGCCTTACTTGTGGCTATGGTTGTTCTTGTGGTTTATCCTGGTCTGCTCCAGTCGTTGCACCTACTCGAGTTACAATAGCAATGTTAAGGTCTCGTGGTTCAGCCGCAATCATTTGAACATTCACATGCAGATTCGGGTTCAGATTCTTTGTAGGGTTAGGTCCTGCAATGTTCCTTGCTTGCCACTTTGCGATCAGATGAGGAAATTGTTCGACATGATGGTCCTATCCCTTACAGTATGAACATGTCTTCGCAGGCTCTAAACAATATCTAGCATAGTGACTTGGTTGTCCATAGTTATAGAATGTAACTTGACCTCTTCCTCTACGAAATCCTCCTCCTCCACCTCTTCATCTTATGTTTTCACCACCCCTTCTCTAGGGGTGTGGTTGTTGTGGTGGGAATTGGTTCTGCTAGTAGTGTGGCTGATAGGAGTTTTGTTGCACGTATGGCTGCTGAGGTGTGTACTGTGGTTGGTACTGATTATGTGGGAACTGTGTAGGATGATACAATGCTTGCGCCTATTTGTCCTAAGAAAACCCTTCATTTTTCGTTAAGTAGGTGTCGACAGTCTTTTCTTTTAAGAGTTGGTATGCTCTACAATCTTTCTCATCATGTCCTACTGATTTACAAAATTTACAGAATAGGTTCGCAGGGGTACTTACAAATTTTGTAAATATAAACATTATTCGTCGCGATGGCCTCTTGACTGGCATATGCAACACCATGGTATCCCATGGCCATTTAATGGGTTGGGTGCACCTGATGTGACATAGTTCAGGAAGGTCAGAAAATTATCCTTAGTATGTCCAGCTGTCCTACATTTTGTGCACTATAAATCTTTTTGTGCTTATTTACCCTTCTTGATCTCTTGAAGTTGTGTCATCAGATTGTCCAGCTGCGACTGGATCTGCACCATTCCTGTGGCATCGTCGCCAATGGGTCCTCTAACTTCATTTCCATTTTCAGTGCTTATGTATGCGATTCAATCTTCTACTACATTAACAACACTTAGATGTGTGGTAACAACGCGACAATAAACCAATATTTATGCTGCACATCGGACATTCGGAAGCTTACCTTAGCCATCAATTGTTTGTCAAAATCCCATACTGTTTCCATCAGTGATTTTTTTATTTCTTTGATCTCAATAATACACTGTGACTCTGATTTAGGTTTCGTGAATTCAGAGATCATTGCAACTCGGATCTCTTCCAGGGTCTTCTGCAGTGTTTCGATTGGTGTGGCACATAAATTCATGAACCAATCCCAAGGGACTACACCCTCCACTGAATTGGGAATCCCTTCAGCTATCATGAATGGAAAGCCAAAATTGGCATTCTATTGCACAACAAGGGACTATACAGAGTTACTTTGGCTTTAGAAAAAGAGCTTAATGCTATTGTTGATAAATCTAAGTGGCATAATAAGTTCAATGAATCCTATGGATTGCTTTTCCTCTTTATTTATTTTGACCTAATCTTTCATCTAGATGGTTTTACCACTCCAAACCAGGTATGGAACAAACTTGAGTCTCTCTTTGGAGTACAAGATGGGATAAGAGCGCATTAGTTGGAGAATGAGTTATTTTCATTGAGTCCAAGGAGTTTCGATTCCATTAAAGTATTCTTCACCAAATTCAAGTCAATCCTTCTATTGATAAAGTAATGTGGGATTGAGAAGAAGGAAGATCTATTGATTCTTTGCATTTTATCGAAATTGGGTCCTGAATACTCAGTTTTTGTGTCAACTTTTCATGCTACTAGGATTTCTATTTTGAATTGGAAAATGCCTTCTTTGAGTACATTCTTTGATTCACTGACAAAGGAGAAACATAAATTGATCCATATGAGTGCTCTTAGATCCTCCAAGCAAAATTATCATGCTCTTATAGTTCAAGGAATTAAGAATTCCAAATCAAAAGAGAAGTAAACTGTGAAAGAGAAGAAGCCAAAGTTAGATAATGAAGATGAAGGTTCGAAGCCTACTTATGAAGGTTCAATGAAGAAATCCAAGAAGAAAGGGAGCACATCCAAGTGTTCTTATTGCTGCAAGGGATTTCATATTGAGAAGAAATGTTTCAATAATAAGATGGACATCATGCCTCAAATACTTGAGAATCATAATATTGAAGTTCCATATGAGCTAGAGAAGCCAGCTGAATCCTCAGAACACTATCATAGTGTGTAGTTCTAAAGTAATATAAACTATGCCTTGAGTGCCAGAGTTAAATCCTTTCTTCATATCTCTGATATATATTCATATTATGATATATCAAAATCATAAATCTCAGTTTCTTTCTTGAATAATCCATTTATCAGTCTACTAGATTCATCTACCAATACTTGTGATTTTTCACTAAATCCTTACCTGTCTTCAAGCAACACTTCCTCACTCCATTCAAATGATTATAATTATGATTTAGAAGCATGTTTTTAGGTTGATACGTCTATATTTCTGAGTATTTTAGACATATAATCATAAATTTGGACTTAAAGGGGGGTTTTGGGATATTATAAACCCACTCCATACTTAAGATAACAATATTTAATCATTTCTGATTAATTTCCTATTCACTAGCCTAGATAGTTGGCATCCACTTGCACCACTTGGTTAAAACTTGCCATATATAACCCAGGAGCACCTTTTTCCTGATTCTCACTAGATATTGCCCACTTTATTGACTGTTGGATTTAGTAACTGCACCTTTCTACAGATTTTGTCTTTATCTTGCTTTATTCCTGCCTTTTAGTGGATAAGGTAAAGTTATTCAACTAGGAAACTACTATCTTTTCTTGCCAACCCATCCTCCATGATTTTCTCTTTAGATTCTAGGATTAGCATGTTTTTCCATCACTCATGAGAACTCACTCATTCTTTAGCTAATTCGTGAGGTCCTTGAGAGTTTTGGAAAGTGCTTTAGTCACCTATGGGGGTTTATCATATTTAGTAAGCTTGATTTATGAGCTAGCATGAGTTATCTTATAACAACTCAATTTTCCTTTATAACGATGTATTACTATTGTAATAATCATCAATTCATTTTATCAATAATACTTGGACAGATATTGGATCAATTTTGTTGTATTTAGTCTCTTTATTCTTCTCTCTATTTTCCCTGTACATGCTTGTGAGAATTATCTTGTGGCTAGATCTACATCCTGTGCTTCTTCTTAGCATCATGAATCTCCTTCTTCATGGTATAAGAGTTTCTATTTATACACATGTTAAAGGTTAACATAATCTTCTAGCATAGTCACTCACTGAAGGTGTTGAACAAACTCATGATTTTTTTTCTATAAGTAAAAGCCAAGTTGCACAAAACAATTACTATTGAGTTGTGCAACAGAACAAATTTGGCAATGTAAGTTACAACAAGACTAAGGAAAATACACAATACGCTCATTATGGTCTTGTTTTAGGTACAGGACCACAATTTATACTTTGTTCCACTTTAAATACCCAAAGTTTTACCTCAAAATTGATCCCTATGTAATATTGCAAATAGTTTAGATTTGTGCAAAACATAAAAAATAGGGTAGGAAGGCTATGTTTTTAATGTTCGAATACATTTTTATTCCAATACCTATTTTCCCCCCTTTTCACTACCCAAAAATTTATACCATTTTCCCTTGTCTTGCTATTAAATCTATCCCTCTCTCAAGCACTCGACCACCTAGGCTTGGGTTTGAAATCTGATTTCCGTACAACCAACAATGCAAAGTTTGGCATGACTCAGATGAATACTCAATGCACTCATTATTTTCTTGTTTCAAGTACAAAACCACAATTGCATATATGTTGTCTGTCCCTGAAGACCTAATTTTTTACCTCAAAACTACTCCCCATATAATATTACAAATGATTTAGCTTTCCTTAAAGGTGATATGAACTTCCTAAACGTCCTTCATTCTCTTAAACAACAACAAAATATGAATAAAGTGTTTGTTTCCCTAATTTCCCACATTGCAAACAATATGGAAGCATAGACTCTTTTTGCTAATACCATCTTATTACAAAAAAGAAGTGCAGGAAGAAGTGACAAAGATGGTAATTGACAATAGAGATGAGCCTAAATATCCCCTTTTTGTGTTTCAATGAAAACAATGGGTAAGATCATTTACTCTTGTTTATTGATGGTGGCTCATGATCAAATCTCATGTCTAAAATCATTATGAGGTGACTTGGTCTTTCTTGTATATATAAAGTTGAAAGTATGCTTACATTTAATAAGAAGGTACAATTAGCCATTGGCCAAATAAAGATTCTTATTGTAGCCATGTGCACATTTTGAACTTGCACTATATTTAATTTTTAGGTAAACCAATGATAGATTTAGGGATTTATTCCATTATTTTGGAACATGAATGACAACATTTAGCTAGTGGCTATATTGGTTTAGATGGATTTCATATTATAATTTCTCGATATCATAATATTATCATTGTTTTAAGGGAACATAGAACAATCACATATATTAAAGGTATCCATAATTCCAATATCAAATAGTTTGAAACTAAAATAAGTACTACTTGTGAAAATTTGTCTAAAATGACACTTGAAATTTCACCTCAATTGTGAGGTTTCGTAGATCTATTCCCTATGAACTTTAGCCCTGTTGATTTAAACAATTAAACTAGAAAATTAATATTTCACTTATTTTCAACCTAATTTCACATGACAACCCCAAATAGTGAATACTATACAAGTGTACTTCAATTTCATAATGCTTCAACCCTTGGGGTGCACTTTTCTAGGCATATAAAATATTTGAATTCTCTTATTCCAACAAATTATAACAACAATAAATATGCTCCTTTATGTTCAAGATATGTGTTAAAACACTTTTTTAGTTCAAAAATATGTTATTTTGAATGCACATGAACAATAAATTATGGAATCTACTCAATCGAGCATATAACATAAGTTAAAATTCAATTATGCAAATGCACAATATTCAGATCATTGAAAAATACATATGCATACAAGAGATGAAATGCAAGTATATACCAAAAATTTATCTCAAAGCCTTAGCAAATCAATATTTCCAAACCCTAGTTATGGAAACCATAAAAATCCCTAGCCATTAACTCCTATCTAGGCCCCCACTTCTAACCAAGATGATCATTTCACCAAATATTTTCAACAAGCTAGTGCCAACACTGACAAGTCCTCCTTTCCAAGTACCGACACTTTCATGCCACATGTGTTCATGATGTCTCCTCTTTTTCTCCACAACAAGCATAATAAGTAGCATTAAGGTTTCCAAATGCTACAAAACCACATTCTTCTTTCACAATAATTAAAAGAAATTCACATGTTTTCCATTTTAGTATTTATCACAAACTCTACTCTTATTTTGTCACCTTATGGTGAAACCCTATCCCTTGTCTTCCCTTCAAATTCTTCCAAGAAAAAGAGAGAAAGTACAATGAAGAAGAGTACAAAATAGACTAGTAGACTCCACTGCTCACATTTCTATTAAAAGTGCATGATGAATGAATGAATGAATGCAAATAATTTCTTCTCCCATAATTTATAAGAGAGGTGAGGGATTCCAACAATACAAAGTAGATATAGTCCACTACAAGAAACCTAACTCTACACAAAATAGGAACACATGTGTAGCACTCCAACTCTATGTGACACATGCCAAGCCCAAGGCTGGAACATCCAACAAGATGTTAGATTTTTATCATTTAAGCAATATGATCTTAGGATATTATCTGAGAGAATAACATGCACAACAATCAATCACAAGAGACAATAGACACAAAGATTTATCCTTGGGGAAACCATAAAGGAAAAACACCGCAACTTCCTCAGAGATAGAATGAGCACCAATGGCAGCAGTAAAACCCAAAGACATAAAAGCTGATCTCCAACAACTATTCTCTCTCTCACTTGTGTGAGCACTTCCTCTCTCACTCATGTGCCTCAATTGAGTGAGTGTGTGTGACAAATAGAGAGGCTCATTCTCTTTTTATACAAATATCCGACTTGAAAATTACTTACCAGGGCCGACATCTCTAGGAGATTCTAACAACCCTAGTTCTCCACAACTATGGGGACTTTTCCCCCCGATCAACAAGGAGGGTTAACCTCAACTCAATTGTGGGGAATATTTCCTCAACATACAACGGAGGGTTAACCTCAATGACTTTACATGACTTTATTATATTAATGACTCTCCCGATAGGAACATCAAGGTACAATGAAATATAAATGATTCTCCCAATAGGAACATCGGGGTACAATGTAAGATATACAGGTGAATACATTCTGAAGTTACAAATACATCAACACTCCCTCTTAACTAGGAAGGTATTCTCTTGACTCAATTCATTAGCATAAGTCTTTTTCTCTGGATCATCACTGGATCATCATCAAAGTTGGATCATCATCAAATTTGTATTGAATCACTGGATCATCATCAAAGATGGATCATCACTGGATCATCATCATCATCACTACTTCCATTATCTCGATCAAATGGTGCTATCTCTCAATTCTTCTCATCATAGGAAGTTCTATAGAGCCAACCCTTTTTCATGCTGGTTGTAGGCCTAGCCTCCATGTAGGTCTTCCTCTATAGATCCAATCCTTTTTCATACTAGATGTATGCCTCTATAGATCCAGTCCTTTTTCATACTGGATGTACCTCCATAGAGCCAGTCATTTTTCATACTGGATGTGGGTCTCTACAGAGCCAGTCCTTTTTCATACTAGATGTAGGCCACTACATAGCCATCCCTTTTTCATGTTGGGTGTACTTCCACATAGCCATTCCTTTTTCAAACTGGATGTGGGTCTCTATAGAGCCAGTCCTTTTTCATACTGGATGTAGGCCACTACAGAGTCAACCCTTTTTCATGCTGGATGTACTTCCACAGAGCCAATCCTTTTTCATACTGGATGTGGGTCTCTACAGAGCCAATCCTTTTTCATATTGGATGTAGGCCACTACAGAGCCAACCCTTTTTCAAGCTGGATGTACTTCCATGAAGCCAGTCCTTTTTCATATTGGATGTGGGTCTCTACAGATCCATTGCTTTTTCATACTGGATGTAGGTCACTATAGATCCAACCCCTTTTCATGCTAGATGTACTTCCATAGAGCCAGTCCCTTTTCATACTGGATGTGGGTCTCTACAGAGCTAGTCCTTTTTCATACTAGATGTATGTGACTAAAATTATATCTGACCATCGAATGCCCCGCCTACCACCATGTCAGAAGGGAATGGCTCTTACATCTGACCATGGGAGGAACCAATCCTACCACCATGTCAGAAGGGCACAAAACTTACATTTGACCATGGGAGGCCCTGCCTACCACGACTTCAGAAGGGCACAACACTTACATCTGACCATGGGAGACCCCACCTACCACCATGTCAGAAAGGAACACAGACTCATCACTTCCCCTTGGAAGGAACCTCGATCTAGAGAATACCAAGCTTCTACTCAAAGTACTCAAACTTCACTCTGGGCATTTCTAGCATAGAATCATATTAGGGATGATTGCATCCAAGGATAACCTGCGAGCTTCGCCAGGACCGATTACATCTGAGGACAACCTATAGGACTATTTATGTCTAAGCAACCTATAAGCTTCACCAGGATTTTATGCTCTGACAACCTGTCTCATCAGTTATGCTAGAACTCCTTCTTTCGAGAGATCTTGATCTAGATCACATACTGGAGCTTCACTTCTCCTCTCTGCATCATACAAAAATGTAAGTCAAATCAATCAAATCAAATAGTAGTTTTTAAAAGAAACATACTACCTCCCAAATAGCCGAGCAAGTGGCAACATATTTTTCCTCAACTATACTCAACGCCATGCATGATTCCTTCCTGGTAAACCAAGAGATCACACCTGATCTCATACTGAAGTAGCACCTTGAAGTGCTCTTCCTATCAATGGCACTGCTTTCCCAATACGAATTCACGTAACCCGCTAGATTAATCTTTTGATTTGTATCATACTTGAGCCCATACTTTGCAACCATCAGGTGAACATATCTCAATGTGTTCACATCAAAGCAAATATATGGTATCGTATTTGTTAGGTACATCAAGGAACATATCATCTAACGATACATCATGGCATTAACCATCTTTGATGAATAATCACTCAATAGCTTCAGGTTAGATGCCATAGGTGTGGCCCTGGCCTTGCAGTCCATCATCCCAAACCTTTTCAGGATCTATATTGCATACTTCCCTTGTCCAAGGAATATTCCATCCACACTCTACCACACCTCCATGCCCAGAAAGCAGTGCATCATACCCAATTCCTTTATCTCGAACATGACAACAAGTCTCATTCTTGCATCTCTAATGGGTTCCTCTTTTCCTTTCAGGAACAAGTCATCGACATATAATAGGAACATCACTGGTCTTCCACCTTTATCCTTGAATAAAAGGTTGGAATCTATTTTACTCTCAGTAAATCCTAGAGCCATTAGTAAACAGTCCATCCTGTCATACCATGTCAAACCTATGCCTATGCATTTCATACTCTATGTATTGAAACATTCTGTACCGGAGTGATAAGTAGCTTCCTCTGCTACTAATATTCTATGTATCCATCTAGGTTCACTGGATACCAAGATCCTCTATCTTGAAAATGTTCTTTTTGCACCCATCTGTGAGCTTTTCATCCTCTATAGGCTTTCATCTTCAACCTTGTAGAAAAGGTTAATATCTTCATCACTCTAGGGGATATTCAAGCTCCTCATGTATGTGTTATCCCATGGCTGTCTTCTTAGCTCGTACAATGCCTTCTTTCATTTGCACACATGATTATGCTTGTCATGTGTCTTATCTTCTAGTGGCTGTAAATGTCTCTTCATAGTCTATGCCTTCTTTCCGTGAGAAGCATCGTGCTACAAATCTTGCCTTGTATCCATCGATGTTGTCGTTTACTACATGATGTATCTACTGACTTCCATTTAGGTCTTGATACTGCATCCTAGACATCATTCTTCTTGAACTCGTACTCTCCTTCCCTTTGTTCTTGGATACTTCTTCATAGCTCGAAGGCTCTACATCGATGATGTCGCTCAACACTGTCACATAACTATACTGAGCCCTCTTGAAGTCTCATCATACTATTCTTCATTTTGTATTATTTCTCGTACTCTCCTTCCCTTTCTTCTTGGATAATTCTTCATAGTCTATGCCTTCTTTCTGTGAGAAGCATCGTGCTACAAATCTTGCCTTGTATCTATCGATGTTGTCATTTACTGCATGCTGTATCTACTGACTTCCATTTAGGTCTCGATATTGCATCCTAGACATCATTCTTCTTGAACTCGTACTCTCCTTCCCTTTCTTCTTGGATACTTCTTGATAGCTCGAAGGCTCTACATCGATGATGTTGCTCAACACTGTCACATAACTATATTGAGCCCTCTTGAAGTCTCATCATACTATTCTTCATTTTGTAATATTTTTCGAACTGTTGTCACTTGTTCTTCGAAACAAGTCTCCTCCTTATTTTCTTGTAGGAGATTGTACGCAATCTTTCCTACAAGTCAAATGCATTAGTTGTATGGTTAGAAAAATTTCATAAGGTATATTCATAATGAAAAAAATATTTTGCATCAAGATATAATCATGCAACTATTTTAGCCAATACAACATTCATCCATATCTTACGGAAACTTTCTAGATTCCTTCCATCTCTACTAGGACAACATTGAGATTGTGCACTAATCCAATATGTCAGCAAAGAGGTTTCATTCTAGATAAGTAGCAATGGATATTTGTATAGAACCATGAGCTACTTACCCATCACATGCATATTAGTAGTATACTGTCATTAATGCAAACATTCTATCATGCATAATACATCAACTTAATATAAAAAAAATGCATAACAAAACAATATCATGAAATGACAATTGAATACTTATCTTTATTTCTTTTGTAAGTAGACTCCTTCTTTCAGCTTCATCATATTCTTCATTCATAACAGCATCATTTTTTATCCAAATGCTTATGATGGATAAGAGGTTCTTCAAGAATTGAGTTCTTCATCTTCCTCATCGCTTGAGGGATCTTCTTTGAATCATGAGGGCTTGATCTTCAGTTCCTCCCATCTTCTCTTCTCTTATTATGGATCGAGCTTCATCTTGTGTGTGCTATTCTAGAGTCTGCTGAAAGTAATCACTTCCTTCTGGCACACATTCCTCAAATGAATGAATCCCATGATCCTGGGAGTCCATTCAAGGTGGTTACCACAACTTCTTCATTCTCCTGCTTCAAGTTGTTCTTTGATTTGAGAGACCCTTGTAAAGTATGACTATATGGTCTCTGCATTTTGGATCTTCACATTCTTTAACTAGTTTCTCAAAGTCATCTTCTGATTTATGTTCTTCCCTTCAAATAGCTTGGTCAAGAACCAAACATCTCTTTCGGTTTCTTTAGGGAATAAAATTGTGTTATAAGGTGATCCTCTTGGCCTTGAACAAGTTCTTCTTATGTAAGGCTTTAGCCTCATCTCCCTCTGGAACTGGAACCTTTCCACTTATGTAGGTGTCGAATTCATTTTCTTCAAGAACCAGTGAGAAGCAATACTTCTGTGCTTGGAAGTTGTTAGTTTCATCACGCTTGTCATTAAGCTAGTGTGATTAGTCATTTTGAAATGAGAACCTCAAATGTAAAAAGAAAAAGATTATATCTTACCAATTTGAGGTGTCCATCCTAGTTTCGGAGCTGGCTGATCTAGGGTTTGTTAGAGAAACCCTAATCTTCAAAAATTGGAATCTTTCTGATCTGATTGGATAGAAAGATTCACCTCCTTAAGGCAAGCTGTCCAACATACTCCTTTTCTGAAAACATCGGAGGGAAGCTCCCGGATCAGGAAGCCCTAGTTTTCCAATTTCTTGTGCAGAAATTACTGAAATTGTTTTTGAGGTATCTCCAAAAGTACCACTCCTCTGTGTCTAAAAATCACTAAGGTAGCCTCGCCTATCCTCTTTCCAACACCATAGGTTTGAGAATAATTGGTTTCTCCAATTGGGACTTATTAGATTTCTCCCACGGTGAATTCTTTTAAGACTGTTCAACATAACTAACTTGTACAGAATGCCACGTGTCACTGTTTCACCTTAGGGGTCTAAAAATTTTACGACATAAATTAAAGTCCATGCCCTATCTAGAACATCTTGAGAAATTTCATTTGGGCCTTTGTAGCCTGAGATATAGCAATTCTCTCCAGGTTTCCTGTTTAGGGATGAATCCTGGAAGAGGATGGAACCCTGATTTGGAAGAATCATATATCCCAGAATATAGTGAATCTGAGGTGGAAAATTTTACACAGGATACATAAGGATTTTATCTTCATCTTGTGAAAGTTTCAGCTCCTGATCCTTCTTTAATCTCGAGATATAGATAATGTACCAAAACTACAAGTTTTAGTATTTTAGGGTTTTTCAAGCTCGAGGTCAAAATAAGGTTTGACTTTCCCAAAGTTTTATCCATCCAAAAATCTTGACCTTGGTCTCTAAATTTTGATTTTGAGTAGGGGAGAAATCATGTTCTAGGCTCACTCGAAAATTCCATTTATGTGAAAAGCCCTAATTTCCCGATGCAGAAACTGAAAATCCCCGGAATCAAATTCTGCTTTGACAGAAAGATGCGCCCTTCAATGGAGGGTTAGCCTAGCCTCCTTTTGTTGATGGATTGTGGAGAGAGAACAAAAAAGTAAGAAGCTCTAGATTCTGCAGCTGCACAGTGTCTTCTTCTTAGTTTATCTCTGATACCATGTTAGATTTTTATCATTTAAGCAACATGATATTAGGATCTTATCTCTGATACCAAAGTCCTCAAAATTTATAGACTATAATCATTAATAGTGAAAAATCCTTCAAATGCAACTTATATTGAAGCATTGTAAAACAAGAAACTAAAAAAATATTTTTCTTTAAACCAAGAAAAAAAACCATCACTATGACCAACAACATCACTTGATGGTATCTAAAAGGAAATAGAGCATGTCCATTTTACAAGATAAAAGGAATCATCACACAACTCCACTCTCACACTTCCCTCTTTCTCTTGAAACTTGTTGAAGAGTGCCATGTCATAAGTCCTACTTTTTGATGTCCCACGTTCAACATACCATCCAAAAATCGACATTATGTTAGAAGAAAAACAAGAGAACACATAGAATACAATCTCAAATGTGGATGATCCCTCATCCAATTCTATTAAAGTCACTATACTCACTATAATTTGGGTCTACTTGGTATTCCCTTCATCTTCTCTAGACATTGGTTTCCATAATGTCCCTTCTACTGACACATAAAACATTTCACCTTGAATATTTCTTACCTTTGATTGAATCTTCCTTCTTACCCCTGTATCATTTCTTGTTTCCCTTCCTTATCTTCCCAAAAATAATTGGGTTTTCTAATTCATTTTTTCTTTGACCATGACTCCAAGCTAATCTCTTCACGCACAAGGTTATCCTAAGTCTTTTCAAAGTTAGGAAAATGCTCACAGCCACAACCACAACCAAATTGAACAAAATTTTTCCAAGATGGAAAAAGCTCATTAATGGAACTTGATACCAACTCCATATTCTCCACTTTGTTTTCCCTTTGCTAGCAAATTAATCTCTTAATTCTATGACTCTATCCAAGTAGCTCACAATTTTATTGTTAGAAATCATTGATGTCAAAGACAAGGCATTAGGGGAATTTTAAGGTAAAAAATGGGCCTCAAACCAAAAAATGTACTATCAAAATCCATTTTAAAAGAACCAATCACATTCTAGAGGATGACATCATATAGAATAGTTGTTGTGGCATTGGTTAAGTTAAGGATGCTTATTTGTCAAATTGTAAATGGTGAGTGAAAACCGATAGTTAACTATATCAATGTTGTAAGTAAAGTACTCATTATGAAAATAGTACTCAGATTATTTGTGAATATAATATAAATGTACTAAAGTACTCTTAAAGTACTTAGAAATAAAAGTACTCTTTATATTTCAATATAAAATAAATTACAAATACCAAAAAACTAAATGTTTTATTCAAATGTAATTTTTTTAAATATTTCAATATAAAATAAATTACAAATACCAAAAAGTAACTTGTCTATTCAAAATTAAAATTATATAATTAATTTTTCAATATTTAAAATGTATATGTCAAATCTTTATTTAAAATAAAAAACACTTAACATACTATAATAAAAACAATTTGATGATTAATAGTTTTTGTTATGTCCCTGACGGGGGACATATATATTTGGTGAAGTTGGATTAGTTTGTTTTTAATTTTTAAAATATAAATTTGTTTTTACAATTTTTTTATATATATTTTTTTAATTGTCATTTTGTCATTTGGTTATTGGCCAGAAGCAGCTGACCTCACCATCTCGGGAATCCGCTTCAGGCATAGGCGGCAGGCTCACGTTAGCAGCATTAACTTGGTTTTTTTGTTGATCGTGCTAGTTATTATTAATATTAGTTAGTATAGAATGTACACTTCTGTAAGAGCTGATATGGAATTATTATAAAGATTGAATTTTTATGGATTGGTTGGCAGCTCTTAAATACCTTGTTGGTTTCGAGTTATATCATTCACCGTCTCAGAGTCACTTCTGTGCCCTAATTTCAGAGTGAGTGGGATTATGTGTAACCTGTTCATGTCCTCTGTCTACATGAATGTTCTTAAATATCACTTAAAATGGTAGCTGGGACATTTGCAACGTGAATCTAAGTCAATTCTGCACAACTACTCGTGGCACCCCTACCACTACAATGACAACTAAGGTCTCTTGGATTTTTATTAATGGCATTTATTGAACTGTCATTCAAATTCATGGGACCTAATTTAATAACTCACCGAACCATTCAACTGCTTCTACACTCTAATTCATCTTTGAAGCACCAGTCTCCAACGATTATTTTAAATAGGAAAACATAGAATACAGAGCTGCAAAATTCATCATCAATGGCAGCCTCATGGAAGCTTGAATTCATTGCCACTACTCTCATCTTACTATGTTTTTGTTAAATCTCAAGTTCAGAGGTGGTTCAAGGTCAACACACACCACAATTTCTTAATTGTGTTAGTAGACTCTACTCTTGAAGCTGGCAACAACAATAATATCAATACACCAACGAAGTGCAACTTCCTGCCTTACGGTAGAGATTTTCCTGGTGGGATAAGTACTCGACGCTTCTCTAATGGAAATATTTCTATATATTTCTTGGGTATAACCTCCAAATACTCAACATTTATATTTCTATATACATTCCAAGGATTGAATATTTTTTCTTAGTCTCATTTCTTTATATTTTGAACTGCAGCTTCGGCCTTGGGTATGAAAGAAACAATCCCTGCATACCTCGTCCCACAACTGACATCGGACAATTTAATCACTGGAGTCACATTCACCTTGGCCGACTCTGGCTATGACAACGCTACTTCAGAGAGTGGAATAAGTAAAAAGCCATGGCCATTTTAGGCGTTCATGGGAATTGTACCTACTTTGGTTGGCTCCTGTACTGAAAGTGATGGAATTTTACATGTTTTTGCAGAATGTAATAAGTTTTGAGCAACATATGCAATATCTGAGGGAATACCAGTCACAATTATGAGGTATCGTAGGACCGCAAGAAGCATCCAGAATTATTCGCGAGTTCATGTATTACATTGGCACGGGAAATGCTGATTTCGGCGTCAGTTATTTTAATTTCAACCCTCGAAACCTTTGATTTAACCACCTGTGACTCAATTTACTGTCTCTCAGTATGTAGATTATCTCATTAGTCTTGGTTCTAAAAATATATAGGTTACAACCTTACTTTAGTTATTCTTCTGTCATTTCAAGATTCATATTCATGGGATTAAATATTGGAAGTCTAGTGTTTTAGGAATTATTTGAATTTAGTTTTAACAGTTTAAAAGTAGGGAAGAAAAATGTAGTTTACTATAATTTACAGTTAAGGTTAGGATTGAAGAGATTATAAGGAAGTTTAGATATTTGAAAAGGAAGTGCAAAACATTGTAAGAACAATGTACATGTTCGGGTACACAGGGTACTCCCAAAAGACTGAACACCTTGAGCAACCGATTCATAAAAATAGATCATAGATCAACACACTGATGTTTGTCACATGGTTAAAACCCTCGAGAGGGAAATAGTCCAAGGCCCTAGCCAAATAGATACTTGAGCAATTTATTATGGAAAAGAAAGAAAGTTACATATGAGCTTCTCATAATCAATCAACTAGCCAAGGACCCTCCATGCTCTTTAAATATAGATCATGAACCAATTGGGTGTTAAGCCACAGATCAATGCTAGGTATGATCTAAGATAAGTTGAACCATCGGATCACTTTATGTCTAGAGCATATCGTGACCATTGGATTAGAATATTTACAAATGCATACTAATACATACTAAAGAAACACACTTTACCTAACGAATATATTACACAAGTTGATCTTAACTAACTCCTAAGTGTCTAAATATCATAACATCCCCCCTTAAGAACAAGTTGGGATATGATTGAAGGATTTACAAAACTGACACTATTAGGAGAAGGAAGGAGGCATTAGAGCCTATCCCCCCTTAAGGACACATTCCTGAACTCCTAACATAGATCGAAGTTTAGAAAACTTTGCTTCTGTAAGAGACTTGGTGAAGATGTCTTCAACTTGATCATCTGTATGGCAATAGAGCATTTCAAGAACATGTTCATGAACAAGATTTCTGATGAAGTGCATGTGTAGCTCAATGTGTTTGCTACGTTGATGTAGAACTGGATCTTTGGCAAGCTTGATGGCACTATGATTTTTGCACCAAAGTGGAGTAGGCTGCTTCTGTTCAAATCCAAACTTTGAAAGGATCTATTGAAGCTGCCATAAAGCTTCTTGACTGGCATTAATTGTGTCTTGGTATTCTGCTTCCGCGGAAGAAAGAGCAAGAGCTTGTTGTTTCTTACAATCCCACGTGATAGGTCTAGATTCCAGACTGAAAACATAAATGCAGTAGACTTTCAATCATCAGGATCGTCGACCCAATTTGAATCAGTGAAACCAACCAACAAAGGTTTTCACCCTATACTATAATGAATCCCAAACTGAATTGTACCTCCAATATATCGAAGTATTCTTTTTGTTTCTTTCTAGTGACTTTCATGAGGAGTTTGCATATAACAAGCAACATGACCAATGACACAGGAAAGATCAGGATGAGAATGAGTCAAGTATAAAAGAATACCAACAAGCTGACGATACAAGGTGGCATCTACTTTAGGGGAAGTACAAGTGGCAGAAATTTTGACTCCAGACTGGAAGGGAGAAGGGGCTGGTTTACAATCTTCCTTATGAAAGCAATGAAGAAGGTCACAAGCATACTTAGACCGGGAAAGAAAGATTCCTTCTTTGGTTTGCAAGACTTGGAGACCAAGAAAATAATGCAAATGTCCTAAGTCTAACATTTCAAATTTTGCTTAAGACTGGATTTCACATGGGTTAAAAGTTTAAGGTCACTACCAGTAAGGATAAGATCATCAACATAAAGAACAAGTATTATGAGATGGTTTCCTAATTTCTTGGTATATACATTGGGGTCAGAATGGCATCTAAAAAAACCAATGTCAAGGAGAAAGCTATCCATTTTGGCATACCAAGCTCTAGGAGCTTGCTTAAGGCCATATAAGGATTTCTTAAGGAGACAAACAAGGATAGAGTTATCTTGAACATATCCAGGAGGTTGTTCCATGTAAATTTCCTCCTGTAAATAACCATGTAAAAAGGTAGACTTGACATCCATTTGATGGAATTCCTAGTTATGTAAGGCTGCAAGGGAAAGAACATAGCGGATAGAATTCATTTTTGTGACAAGAGAAAAGGTTTCATTGTAGTCAATACATTCAACTTGGGAAAAACCTTTGGCAACTAACCTTGCCTTAATTCTTTCAACACTTCCATCTGATGCATACTTAGTTCTGTAGACCCATTTACATTTGACAAGTTTTCTTCCTTTTGGAAGAGGAACAAGATCCCAAGTATCGTTCGCCACTAAGGGACGATATTCTTCATCCATAGCTGCATCCCAATATGGATTTCCTAAAGCTTCTGCAAAATTTTCTGGATCATGATTCTCAGAAACTTGAGCCAAAATAGAACAGGCTCACTGAAACTGAGAACGTGTTTGACGTTGATCTCTAGGATCATCGGCAAGATCACCAGCTGCTTCACATCTTGAACGGACCCATCGAGGAAGCATTGGTGCTGGTGCAACTGGAGGAACATGAGCAGGCGAAGGTGGATTTTCATCCTCATTATCATCATCAGAAACTGGAGTTGGAAACCTATCAAGGAAGTTGGAAGAAGAAGTAGAAGTCACAATCGCCGAATCAAGATCGTAGGCCAAAGATGGCACACCCGCAAAGTTAGGCTCGCAGGCCAAGAGATTTTCATCAAATTTAACATCTGTTCTAATGATAATATCATGAGAATGTGGTTGAAGAAGTCTATAACCTTTTACATCTTTTGAATATCCAACAAATATTCACTTTTCAGTTTTAGGCTGCAATGCTTTTCGTTTTTCATCAGGAATGTGAGCCCATGCTTCACAACCAAACACACGAAAGTGACTTACATTTGGATTAATTTTACTCCATGTTTCTTCCGGTGTTATAACTTGTAAAACTTTAGTGGGTGTGGGATTAACTATGTAATTTGCACAATTTATGGCC
Source organism: Pseudotsuga menziesii (assembly GCA_001517045.1). Lineage (NCBI taxonomy): Eukaryota > Viridiplantae > Streptophyta > Pinopsida > Pinales > Pinaceae > Pseudotsuga > Pseudotsuga menziesii. The sequence continues at coordinate 137,810 of LPNX010819826.1, read as the reverse complement.
TCAGCCCAATATTGAAGACTTAGTCTCTTAGATTGGATCATACAATTAGCCATTTCTTTTAAAGTGCGGTTTTTCCGTTCAGCTACACCATTTTGTTGTGGTGTATATGGAACAGTGTGTTGTTGTCAGATTCCTTGTTCAGTGAAAAAAGTAGTGAACTTGTTGTTAACATATTCTCTTCCATTGTTAGATCTTAACTTAATAATTTGATGACTAGATTGTTTTTCAACAAGGGCCTTGTAGGCCAAGAACATGTTAAATAATTCGCTCTTAAGTTTTAGGAAGTAAACCCAAGTGCGTCTGGAGTAGTCATCAATGAAAGTTAAGAAATATTTGAAACCAGAAAATGAAACAGATGGAAGAGGGCCACACAAGTCACTATGCACAAGCTCCAAGGGAACCGAGGCATACTAAGAGGCACGTTTGTCAAAAATGTCCTGATGATGTTTTTCGAGTACACAACTGGAACAAACACCATCCTTGCAAGATACCATTGGAAGACTAGTCACCATGTTGTCTTTACATAGTTGTTTCAATGAGCAATAATTTAAGTGAAGAAATCACTCATGCCAAAGTTTGCTCAAGTTATCACTATGAGCAACAAAAACTGAAGGAAAATGTGATGACCCAAAGTTTTTAAATTTGTATAACTTGGTAATATCATCAACAGTTCCATTATCAAGGACATTTTGAGGATTTTTAAAATCCTTTATTACTGCAACTTGGTGAGGGGTAAACGTCACAGTTTTACCTTCACTCGAATGAGTAATTTGATAGACTCATAACAAATTGCAGGAAATTTTTGGAACACATAGTACATCATTGAAATGACCATTTTCTACTGGAACTGTTCCAAATCCTACAACACTTAGAGATCTATCATCACCAACAAATATTTTCTTGGTGTTACATTCATGCATAGTAGAAAAGATGGCTTGATCCTTAGCCATATGATAAGATGCTCCGGAATCAATGAGTCATTCATTTGAAGTAGAAGAAGAAGATGCAATATAAGAGTAACCAGAAGCACAGAGTGTATGTCCATGAGAGGTAGATTCTGAAGACGAATCTAAGCTGATGTGGTGCTTCTTCATTTCTGCTTCCAAGGTTGCCATTTTCTTAAAACACTTAGATTCATCATGATTATCTTTTCCACAAAAATTGCAATGACGCTCAGTCTTCTTTCCTTTTGGCTTGGATTCTTTGTCATTTTTTAAAGAAGGAGCTTTCTGAGAGGGTTTGGGACACTTGTTGTTTGGCTTATTATTGAGAAAATTGTATTTCTTGGGAAGCTTATACTTTTCTTTCTGTTAGGACAATAAGGATTTCCTAAATGCATCTGCATTGTTAATTATTCCAAGATGAATGAGCTTATATTTCTCTCTAATTAAGGAATCACAAAAGGATTCAAGACTAGGCTCTTGATATCTAGCTACAGTCAAGGATTCTTTCATGGAGTAGAATGTAGATGCAAAAACAGAATATGCAGGTTCAAGTTTGGAAATAATATGATAAATACATTGTTTGTCTTCTTTCTTAATCTTGCATTCTTCACATAGGAGTCTAAGAGTTTTATACTTAGATAAATAGTATTGAATGCATGAAAAGTCACTTGGATTCAAAGAAATCAACTCATTCTCAAGTTGATGACCTCGAATTTCATTGTGTTTACCAAACACAGATTCCAACTTTTCCCAATCTTTATTAGGTTCATCAATTCCAGATATGTGGTATCGCAAATCAGTAGAGATTGACATCCCAATCAATCCATGAGCTTCATCGCATCTATTTTCCTATTTAATTTTCTTATCATCATTGGTGGGTTCTGTTTCTTTCCCTGAGGTTATCCTGAAAAGTTCCCTTCTTCGTAGAACATCCTCCATATGAGATTTCCATGAGAAATAGTTAGAACTTGTAAGTATAATATCACAAGGGGTGATCATATTGTAAAATAATGGCTGAAAGAATATAAATTAACTATCTGGATGTAAAGAGCTCGAAAAAATATGCGGTTTCAAAAAAACGGCACTGAAAACTAATTCTGGATGATGAAGCTATGCTTGATAAAAGAAAATGTTGAAGATGTCCCCAATAGTGACGTGGCAGATATTAACTTGACAAACTAAAAAAAAGAACCCCCCTCTTCCCAACACCAACCTTTGACAATTACTTTACAATAAAGTTGCTTTTAAGTGAATCACTTTTGTAGAATAAGCAATGTTCATTTTTACAATAATGTTACTTTAAATAGTGCGGCAATAAATTAAAAGACTTAAGTGACTCACTTTTTTATTTTATTTTATTTAAGTGAGATGCACTTTTACAATAAAGTAACTTGAAAATAGAAATTGCATGCACTAAAAAGTAGGTTAATAAGACTTAAAATCAAGACCTATTAAGGAATAAAGCAACTTTGGACCAAGTGAGCTATGTTCAAAAGGTACGTAAAATAATGGAAAGAGGAAGGGGGCTTTTTTTTTACTCTTCTCTCTCGTTCTTCATGCTTGCCTTTTTTTCATGCAAATCACAAAAAAACCCGAAAAACAAAAACAAAAAAAACTTTTTCCACACAATGGGGTTAGATCTTGGTTAGCTTACCCGGCAAGTCTACATTTTCAAGTTTTCTTGTTGTTTCTGATTTTCCATGATCACACAAGGTGCATGACAAAGAGCATATGTAGCCGAGAAGAGAAGAAAAAAAAACTTTCCCTTTCTGTTTCTGATTTGCCGTGATCGCACAAGGTGCATGGCAAAGAGCATACGCAGCCAGGGAAGGAAACAAACCAAGACTAAAACAATAAATATCTAATTAAAACTGAAAAAATATGAGAGATTTAAAAAAAAAATTAAACAAATTCGTCACTGTAACATTATACCTTCATATTTTTCGAAATGAGTGTTTCTGGATCAAACGGAAACGGTTTTCGATGAAACGAAAACTATTTTCCAATGGAAAAGATGCTTTGGACGCAATGGAATAGCTTCCATGGGCCAAAAATACACATAAATTCTAGAACGAAAAACCCTTTCAAAGTTTCGGCAACCACCGGTTCGAGATCTTGATCAAAACCGAAAGTGGCTCTTCATAAATTCTTTGATACCATGTTCAGGTACAAATGGTACTCCCAAAAGACCAAACACCTTGAGAAACCGCTTCACACAAATAGATCAGAGATCAACACACCGATGTTTGTCACGTGGTTAAAACCCTCGAGAGGGAAACAATCCACGGCCCAAGGGAAATAGCTACTTGGAGAAATTTATTATGCAAAAGAAAGAAAGTTACATATGAGCTTCTCATAATCGATCAACTGGCCAAGGACTCTCCATGCTCTTTAAATATAGATCATGGACCAATCGGGTGTTAAGCCACAGATCAATGGTAGGTATGATCTAAGAGAAGTTGAACCGTCTATCACTTTATTTCTAGAGCATACCGTGACCATCGGATTAGAATATTTACAAATGCATACTCATGCATACTAAAGAAACACACTTTACCTAATGGATATATTACACAATTTGATCTTAACTAACCCGTAAGTGTCTAAAAATTCTAACAGTACACTCATTTTACAGCCATTAATGGATGTTTGTAGTTAGGAATATTAATATTGATAAGAGTTTGTGACAAGATGTATACAATACACAGGCTCAGAAAATGCTGGTGGTGGGTCTTTCTATATTGGGGTGTTCCCCTTCAGAGAGAACATACTTATCTTTTGTTGGAAGGCTAAAAGGCCATGTAACAAGAGAATAAATGCTACATCATACGAATTCAATCACAAGTGGAAACCGACACTTGCAAACTTGTAGGCTTCTCTTCCTAGATCTACGATTGTCTATTCAAATAGATATGACGTTACTATGTAGACTCTTCATAATCCGATGGATTATGGTAAATTATGTCGACGAATTATGGTAAAGTATGCCAAATTGAATGTCCTAATCCATAAATATACTGATTTGAATTCCTGCCATAATATGCACTTCACCGACGTATTGTTGTTATTGTTGTTGCCATAATCCGAGTCGAATTGTAGTGCGTGAACTGTATAAAACATGACAGAGTAAAAAGGAACCCTTCGTTTACAGATCTAGGTAAAGAAACAAGTTCCTTCTATATTTAAGGGACAATTGTCTGCATTTGCAAAAAATAAGGTTAAAGCTTTAGAATAACCTCCAAAGTGGTCAAGATGCTACAGAATGAGTGAAAGAATGGCGAGCATGGCGAGAATTTCATGGAAGCTTGAAGAAAGATATTAAGAAGCCACCAAATTCGGGAAGAACACTTTAAAATGAGTTGAGATTGATGCAGGATTCAACAAAAACAAACACTCCATATCCTGAACAAAAATGGCGTAATTCTGCAACAAATTTAAGGAATTTAACGCATAAAGAAGAAAACAGACATAGTGGAGCTCATCATTCTCTCCAACTGAAAATGCAAGAAAATATTAGCTCGCCAACCAGGCCTCTCCATTAATATATACCAGCGACGGGTAAAGGAAGTGACCACGACATACTTCACTTACTATTTCCAATAGTCCATGCAGTCTGCCACCTGTTGTGAAGATCCATGATTAGATGATCGCTTCTATGGTTGCATTTATGCTTATGTATTTTTTATTTTTTATTTTTTTATTATTAAGTATTATTTTTATCAAATGGTCAATTAGAACCAGCATACTGATTGGCATTCAAGGAAGAGGAGGAAGAACCACGAGGTGGTAATGTCCCCGACATTGCCAATAACTGGTGTTATAAGACGATATCTATAGAAGTAGTGTGATGTTCCTCGAATTTGATTAATTGAATAAATATATCTTGATTTACATGTTGTTTTATAGTTGCAAGGATTTATACCAATGACAAGAGTCAAATTAGGGCTAGATGATTTTGACTAGAACTAATCTCCTCAACTAAATGCATAGAAAGAAAAACCTAGAAGTAAAGCATCTAATCTCCTTAGATTTATATTAAGGGCCAATTTCTTTACTCTCAACCATATGCTTCCAACTTTGTTATACCTCTCACTAGATCCTTGTGAGATGTTGATTTGGCAACCATAAAATGTTAAATATAAATAAAAAGATTATAAT
>LPNX010819826.1:49200-130565 GCA_001517045.1 Pseudotsuga menziesii | reverse complement strand
CAATAGAATAATAATTTAAATTTATTATGGTTATTTTATGAGTTTAAATTAAAGTAAATATCTAAGTAAATAATGTACTTTATAAAATAAGTTTAAATTAAAGTTATATACTTTTAATTATTTTTCTCATTTAAAAAAAAAATGAGACATATAGACCAATAAAATTAACCCATTTCAAGATCTCAAAAAAGATATTAAAAAATCTTCTTTATAAAATGAATGGAAATTATTTCCAAAATATATCTATTGATTTTAACATCTTCAAATCAAAGGGCAAGAAGTGAGTCTCAATATAATCATACAAATGAAACACAACTCAAAGGGAAACCATATCGAGGCTAGGCGGCTAGCACTCCTTGGACTAAAGACGACACAAATTGAAAACATGATTCATTGAAGTGAATTGGATGATGGAAGAACCATGCATGCCGGTGCTTTCTTGATATGTATACAAGTCACCTTAAAATACATGTCTTCCCACATAAGATGGTCTTGGAATGCATAAGACAAGGCTTCCCATATAAGATAGTTTAGGAATGATTTATATTGAATATAGGTATTGCATGACTAGATTATATAGAATGATTTTAATGAAGCTATTAGATTAAGATGGTCTTGGAATGCATAAGAAAGGGATTCCCATATAATATAGTTTAGGAACGATTTATATTGAATATAGGCATTGCATGACTAAAGTATGTAGAATCATTTTAATGAAGCTATTGAATTATTAGATTTATGTTGATCATGGTTTTTTAAATAACTTTAGGTTTTGGAACATGTCCATTTAGGTGACACATGTATAAGTTTTTGGAAATGAGTAACATTTTGTGTGCCACATGTGGTTATTTGAGATTGATTTTTCTAGATTTCGTGAATCACCAATCTGGGTTTGAGAGCATTTGATTCTTCTAGTTCCATATCTTTTGCATCTATTGAAGATGTATTTTATTTTTAGTTCTATGCTTAACAGATTTCTTTGTTTAGTCGATGGAATATTTTGATTCCCCTTTGGTTTTAGATCAAAGAGATGTATTACATCTTCTATATTTTGTAAAACATAGATGAAGAGAGGGGTTAGAGCATTGTTAGTTTGGTTGTATACATTTTGTAAGGAAATCTTGTGGAATGGATTTTTGCCTGTATGATATAAATATTTTTTATCATATTTTCTTGAGTTGTGTTCTTTGTAATTGTATTTACTATTTCTACTTATGTAAATGAATGGAAGACTGTTGTAATAATGTAATCACTAACTAGTATATTCTAGAAATAGTGAAATGTTCATTGTTTATTTCCTATTACCAGTTTTCATTTACATATTGTGATTCATGTGTAGAATGTGTTTCTCTTCAATGAATTTTCTGTCTATTTTTTAGTGGTGGTGAAGCAGTTCAGTGAAACCATTTCCTATAAGTGTGTCTTCCTTCTTTCTTGCACCTACCATTATTAAATATTAAGTATTTGAAAGTGTAAAATTCTCATGCCTTTATCTCAGAAAAGTCATACAATCTAACCAAATATTCTTTTACCAGTTTCTATTATTTACCTTAAGCGAATTGTCCCTTTTCGGGTAAGGTAACCAAATTTCCTTTTTACCTCAAATAATTATGAATAAGAGGTTTGGCTTTAAGAAGCAAAACGTTACATTTACAACCATGCCATGCCACGCCTCACGACGAGAGGGGAATTAAAGAAAGAAACAAATTCACACAATTGAATATTTGGTCAAATATGCATAGCTATAGAATATCTTTAGATTCATTGAACAATTCATTTGTTTTGTTCCTTTTTCCCTCACAAAACACAAAATTAATTAATAGTTTTCAAATTAATTACTACTTTAAAAATGGGAATGTAATGATAGCCTCCTCTTGAAAAATCAATTTAAATGTTTGCAATGTTAGTGAAAATGAGTGTTAAAAGTATTGTGAATGTTAAGGGTGAAGAGATTTTGGGTATCCATGAGAGTTATATGTAACATTATAAAAAATAAAAATAAAAAAATTTATTCTAATAAGTGAATTGAAAATTTTAATAAGGTTTATTGTTGGTTTTTGTAAATATATTTAGTGTCTTGATTTTATGCCAAATTAAAAACAAATTGTAGATTTATTTTGATGTTAAACTTAATATATTATTTAAATTATCTAAATTTTTATGTACATTAGGTGTGTTTTTTATTTTATTTTTTTATATAGGACAATTTAATATCTTATATATTTTATTTATAATTTATAGGTCATACAAAACTCTTAATGGACCTATGGAATGGAAAATGTCATATTTTGAATATGACACTACCTATAATGAACAAAAATTTTACCTATAAAGATAGTATATGGAGTGGTGTCCTCACTTTCATTTCCTTTCTTTTGCCTTTCTACCCTTTCTTTGGAGGATAAGTTTCTTTTCAAGCCCAAATGTGCAACTCCAAGAGAGAGGTGGGTACCATTTTAGAAGGAGAAGTTGGTTTCCAACTAATACTGAAGGAATTAACTTAACCACCCAACAAGCATCAGCAATTTATCATCTAGCTAATAAAAAATGGTTCATCCCCACTTTGTATTTAGGCTTGTATTTATGTCTTTCATGGCCTATTTGAGATAACCACCCAACAAGCATCAACAATTTATCATGTAGCTAATAAAAAATGGTTCATCCCCACTTTGTATTTATGTCTTTCATGGCCTATTTGAGATGTAGTAGTTGTTCTTGCAAAGCTAGTAAAGCTCATCCTCACTTTGGATCCATGGAAATAGAACTTGAGTCTAGAGTCTTTTAAGTAGTCAAATATCTACCATCCTCAAAAGGTGCCTAAGTAGGCTATAACAACATGTATTCTATTTTTATTGAGTTTTAAGTAGGCTATAAAAAAATTTAATCTAGTTTTATTGAGTTTTAGTTTTTTTGGAGAGGCAATTGCAAACCACTAGCTATCACGAATGCAATGTCGGGGACATTGCCACCTCGTGGCTCTTGTTTTTTAAATACTTACTATATATATAATAATATATTATAATTATTATTTAAATATAAAAATTATATTTATTTATTTTATAAAAATAAAATATTATATTATAATAAATTACTATATATATATTTTCATCCCGTTGAATTTTAATATTAATACCGTTTTAAAAAAAATTAGGTATTATTCAAGGTTCATATTTTACTATCAACTTTTAACCTTTTAAACACTCGCATCTATACCAACATAAATTAGACTCGTACATTTAAGTTACAAAACCAAATACATACATAAAACCTTAATGTAGCAATTTGAATGAAATATTATATCATAATAAGATATTATATTATTAAAATTTTTATTACATATAATAATAATGCTTATTACATATAAACTCATTTGTTTAATATTAACTCAAATTTTTCAGGTGTGGAAGTTGCGGGGGGGATCTTTGTCAAAACCCCAAATTTTCACAACAAATTAAAATTTTTGATGTAACATAAACTGTTTATAGTCGCAGTTAGATAACTGCTAACAACTAATAGAAAGAATGAAACAATTAACAAAAGTAACCATTAACTTAAACACATATAGACCGATACAATTTTAATTTCGATATGTGATCTAAATAATCTACATTCAGTTATTTTTACCTGTAATAATAGTTTGATTTGTCGAGTAAGTGAGAAGTTACTTTCTAGCTGGGGCTTTCTTAGTGATTGCTAACTTACCTAGAATTCTGGATCTTACACGCTTGATAGGTAAATTTTGAACTAGTAAGAGTTAGACGAGATATACTTCTTTTAGCATAATATACTACTAGAGTAAAAGTCTGCTTAGTAGAATTCAAGGTAATACAAGGTAAAGTACCTTCTCCTTATTTATGTTGCAACTATATCAGTATTTAAATGCATGTCGTTATGATCAATATCTTTACACTATTGATTGTTTATTATAAGAATGACTGCTACTCAGATTAAACTTCTTTCTATCATTCCTCTAAGCTGTTTCCAATCTTTAGTAGAGCTCAATATTTAGCATATCAGTACTCTTACTCAAACTAAAGTTTATTGCTGTTACTATTTGTAAAATTACAACACTGCTTATAAGTAATGAAGAGACCTAAGGCTTTCCAAGAAGCAAACTTACACAGAGCTCTTAGCTTCACATTTTATTTAGCTTCAGTAGAGGAAGTTTAAAATATTATAATTGCATTATATTTATAAGTGATCCTCTGCATGAATAATGTCAAGTTGTGACTTATATTTTCCCGTTTTCTTAATGACCAAATAATGCGACGAACTTTACATTATCCTACTATTTACTTTATAAGTAAAGGTGATGCATTAAATTCCTAGATAGTTTACTATCTTAAACTTCCAAGTCCAACCTATCCCTGGTTTGATTCATCTTAGAGCTTGGTATCTCATGAAGACTAAAGATCATGTACTTATAAGAGATTTATCTTACTCCTAGTACTGTAGGCCACATTAAAGAGTAGGAGCTATTCTAGTGAATATATGTTATTTATTTTTATATACACCTTATTGATTTATATCTAGTTCTAACAGCTTAAACATTCATAGTTCATGGTTATAGAAAGGGTCAATAGAGGCATTAACAATCCTGCTCAAAACTTCTATTATACTATCGATCTTTTCTTAAAAGTTTGCTTAAGAAAGATTATAAAATCTTTATGAAACAAGGGCTTCGATGTCATACACAATTTGGTTCTTTACCAAAGAAGATTTCAAGGTTTATAATATAATGTTTATCAATACTACCAAAAACCTTGTTAATTAACATGGCTCGACTTCATAGTTTATCATTTGAAATGATGCGTTATTGACTTTGTATATTACCTTGTTATTATAGTCATTATTTAAATCATTGTAAATGATTTGTTGTCCCGACAATGCTGTGAAAAATATATCATTCAACCCATTGTGGATGGAAATATTTGGTGGGAACGTGGAACATTTACCACCGTGCAATACATAACTTAAAAAGCTCACGAAGCAACCCTAGCTCTCACTCTTATTGAGGGTTTTTGGTCTAGCTCTGTCTGGTTCGTTGCGGCCATGAGGGCTCCTTTGTCTCGTCTCCAGCTCCTTTGTCTATGTAAAGAGAAGTGTTGCCACTCTATTGTGAGAATGGAGAGTCATACAGTTTGCATTTGATTTTTTTGCGTTCATTGCGTTGCTGTGTGTGTAGTGGTGCTCTGTCAGTAATTGTAGTGTCAATTTCTTCCGTGGCCTTTGCCAAGGCTTACTCCTGCTTTCGTTGACAATGTAGTATGTATCGTGAGCCTCTCACCTCTATCGCTTGTAAACACATGGGTTTTGGGCTGTTTCTTTTACTGGTTTGTTCCTTCGTGGCTTCAGATTCCTTCACTTCCTCGTAAGAAATTTGACTTACAAATTATACAAATTATAGTTACATCCTTTCTCTTTTATATTTAAGTTATTTGTTTCTAACTAAACCCTTCTGGGTTTTTCTTGTAGGATTGTAGTTCGAACAAATTTGGAAAGAATCCACCTAATTTGGATTGCCAACAAAACCTGCACGCAAGCCTCGGTTACAATGTGGCTCCTTCCTTCTTGTACAGATTAGAGGAAAAGGGGTTTCAGTTGGAGATGTAAAATGACCTCAGTTCCTTTGATGTTTTTAATTGTTTAGCTCAGTTGTTAATACATATTGTGGTTATAAGCCCTTTCTTGTAGCAGGGTTGCTCCGGCCATAATGCCATGACTTGTATCACCTTTTTCTTGTCTTATAAAAGATATGCAACAAATGAGGTTTAATACTTGACTGTTAGTTTGTTTCAACCCACCCCACGATGCTGGGTACACCGGCCATGAGCTGGGTGTTGTAAATTCGTTATCTTTTTAAGCCTTTCGGCGTGACAGAGTAATATACTTGGTTTAAAGGTTTTTTTTTAGCGTTGAGCTCTGTCTAGAAGATGAGATGGGTTTTTTGAAAGGATTTTAATACATTAGAGCTCTGTCTCATTTATACATCAGTTATAGAACTTGTAGGTTAAGACTTGTGTAATTTTGGGTCTTCCCTTCCTCGACTATGAATAATAGTAATTATTTGATTGAATATTTTTCTTGTAATTAAATAAATATAATGTGAGGACTGATAGTTCAGTCATAATGTAAATTTTAAATGATTAAGCTTTCGAGTTAGGATAGATTATTAGGGTCTACTATAAAAGGACCCTTAGATAAATATAACCTTTAATCTATCAGTGGTAATGGTTTCGGTTGACCTATTTTCATTGTTACAATAATTTGATATTGTTTATCGTGTATTAAGTATTTTATTTTCTTTTCAAATAAAGAGATATACAAATGCTGTAAGTTCTCAGCTTATTTCTATTTACTGTTTATATTTAAATTCCTATTTGTTTATTGCTCTGTTAGTTAGTAAAGTTCCAGAATGCTTTAATTATTAAAACAATGACTCTGTATCCTTGATTACCTTCTTTATTTATAATAGTTAAATAATTAGTTAGGGTTTCATCCCTACATTTTTATCTGTACAGGTATAAACCTGTCTAATAATTATAAGATAGTTTCTTCGTAATGAATATTAGTTATATACTAGTTATAATTATAATTTCATTGCTTTTCTTCAATAAACTGTCGAGTGGAAAATTGCTTAGAGTTTTAGCAATGAATAAGCATAATTTCTGTAACTCAGTTTACTCTTTTTAATCTAAGTACTTTTAAATTTAACCATAGTTGTTTATAGTAATTACTAGGTCTATATTAAATTGATATTGTTAGAAAATAAACTATAAGATTAATAGCTTATTTATTTACTTAACTGAATATAACATTGTAACCCTACTGTAATTTTTCTACTGTGTTTCATTCAATTACTAAGTGAAAACAGAAGAATAAAAACCTATCTTAACACTCTTTAACTTCCATAATATCTTCACTTGAATAAAGTTACTCCACTGTCTGTAAATACACAATCTTATCTACTAAGATATTCTTTTACTGCTTATTCGTTCTGCCTGCACTAAATTTTTGCTATTTCTTTTCCAATATGTTTACAAAAATAAACTTGTTAGAATAATAAACATAGATAACGAGATCACTGTTCCGTTTTTTAATAATAACCTACCTACTGAAATAAATTACTCTACTAACTACGAAATGCAGAACCATATCTATTACATTCAATCTCTTAACAATTTCTTTCATCTACCTTTAAATACTCTATCTGTGCTGGAGTATGGCCTGGTCCTTCCAGGTGTGGAAAAACACAGACTAGAATTATTTTCTATTCTAACAATTTACACAATGAATATTTAACATTCATTTAACAGTCAGATTCAGATTTATCTATCTAACACAGTAAAATAAATAATGTAGAACTTGATTAGGATAGACAACAACAGCATTAGGAGGCCATTCCTCCCTACCAAACTCTTGGAGAGCGCTCAAACAACGCTTCCTCAGGACCCCCAAGCTTGTTCCTAGTCTTCTTGGCTGAGAACTGGTGGAGCATGCAAATAGTAGACTGATTCAATAACTCAGTAAAACACCCCTCCACTCAGCAGTAAGATCTTTCAGCCTAAAAGCTGCACTAGATCACTCAAAAGTTATCGCCTCAAACTCTTTCCACAATTCCCTTCCATTGAATTTCTCTGAAGTACATTCACGTGAATGATTACTTCTCTAGAATGAGCAGCCTCATCTCTCTTCAATGGGAATTTTTATAAAGATTGCCTAGGTCTTTTGGGTCAGTTGTCATTAATTGTGCCACCTGCTCTGATTCCACTTTCTTGGGGAATCATGACCCCAAATGTAGGGAGGTTTACACTTGCAATAGTTGGAAGTGGTTTGAAGATGCTGCCACATGTCTGTTTTCTCTCCACCCAGTCTCCTCCACCAATTTGACTAGTAAACACTCTTTTAATAGCTCTCATAAGCTGTTGTCTCCTCCTTTATTGATTTATAATTAAAATATTCAGAATTACATTGAACATCCTTGACTCTGGTGATTCATCAATTACAACTTAGCATAAAATTTAACATATTGTTCTCAAATAATAACAGATAATATAACATTATTTTTTCAAAATTGGGGCATGTGACATACACACCCCCTTAAAGTATAACATCGTCCTCGATGTTATTTATTCTTCGTCCTCAGTATTCCCCTGGAACAGAATTGGATATGCATCTTGCATATTACTTTCCAATTCCCAGGTAGCTTCTTCTATATTAAGTTGCTTCCATTGCACCTTCACCTGACCAATGGTGCGGTTTCGAAGTGTGATCTCCCTGCACCCAAGGATACAATCCGGTTCCACCAGAAAATCTCCTTCTGGTTCCACCTGTATATCATTCCAGTTAACAACACGAGTAGCATCATGAACATATTTTTTTAATACAAAAATGTGAAAAACATTATGTACTCTTAAATCTGATGGTAATGCTAATTGATAAGCTACTTGTCCAATCCTGGACAATATTTCAAATGGACCATAGTAACGAGGTGCTAGTTTTGCACCACTGCTCAATCTCAGAGAGCTCTTTTTGGGCCTCACCTTGATGAACACATGTTCACCTACCTGAAACTCGTTTGGAGTTATTTTAAGGTTTGCTTGACTTTTCTGACGATCCTGTGCAACTTTCAGATTACCTTGTACCTGCTTAACAACATCTTCCATTTCCTTTAATAGTTCAGGACCTAATACTAGTCTATCCACCGGATTACTCCAAGAGATAGGAGTATTACATTTTCTTCCATACAAGATTTCGAAAGGACTAAATCTGGCTGATGCTTGATAATTATTATTATAAGCAAATTCTACCAGATGCAAATAATCCTCCCATTTACCTGGCTGGTCTTTCAAATACATTCTTAATAAATCTTCCAGTACTTGATTTACTCTTTCAGTCTGTCCATCTATTTGAGGATGAAATGAAGTACTAAAATTTAATGTAGCGTTTAATCCTTTAAACAGAGACTTCCAAAAGTTACTTGTAAATTTAGGATCCTTATCTGAGATTATAACTTTCGTTATTCTATGCAGTAGAAAAATCTGTTTTAAAAAAATATCAGCTATGTTTGCAACTCTATATGTGGTTTTAATAGGTATAAAGTGAGCTGCTTTACTTAATTTATTGACCACTACCATGATAGAATCATTTAAATTCTATTTTTTAGGCAATCCAGTAATAAAATCGAGACTAATTATCTCCCATTTCTAGCTAGGAATGGGTAATGGCTGAAGTAATCCAACTGGGTGTTGATGTTCAATTTTCATCTCCTGACATTCAAAACATCTAGTGATATACTCTGCTAATTCAGTCTTCATATTTGGCGAAAAATATTCTTTTCTTAACATAGTTATAGTCTTTTAATAGCGTGGATGACCTGAGTATGGAGTTTTATGGATTTCATCCAAAATTAACAACTTAACTTTAGGTACATTAGGTACATACATTATGTCTTTATACAGTAAAAATTCTTTTGCATTCAAACTGTACCCTTTACTTAATATTTATGTTGGATTTTCTTTTGTTTTAGCTTGTAAGTTTTGGTAAATTTCATCTTGTTCTATCCCTGCTTTAAATTGTTCATCCAGATCTGTTGTATAGGTGCTGCTACCTGCTGTGAAATTCAGCCTTGCATTTCTACTTAATGCATCAGTAACTTTATTTTCTTTACCTTTAATGTGCTAAATTTTGAATTCATACTCACTTAGAAAATCTAGCCACCTAGCTTGTCAAGAGTTGATGATCTCACTTACTAAACTTTGCAAAGAGTTGACGATCTCATAACTCTTGCAAAACAATTTTTAAATGTTCTTTATGTTCTTCTTCAGTTTTTGAATAGATTGATAAATAGTCGATAAACACGACTACAAAATTATCTAGATACTTATGCATAACATTTTTTATTAAACACATAAAAACAGCTGGGGCATTAGTAAGCCCGAATGGCATGACGAAAAACTCGTAATGGCCATATCGAGTTCTAAAAGTTGTTTTAAAGATGTCTTCATCTTTAATCCTAACTTGATGATATCCAAACCTTAAATCAATTTTGAATAACACCGTGGCTGCACATAGTTGATCAAACAGATCATCTATGCGGGGAAACGGGTATCTATTTTTGATAGTCATCTTATTCAACTAATGGTAATCTATGCAAAGTCGCATGGTTCCGTCATTTTTCTTAATGAAGATGACAGGTGCCCCCAAGCGAGACAGTACACTAGGCCCAAATATACTTTTTATCAATAAGTTCTTTCAATTGTGACTTTAATTCATTAAGTTCAAGTATGTTCATTCGATAAGGGGCCTTTGAGCTAGGTATTGTACCAAGTACCAGTTCAATGGTAAAATCTAGTTCTCTTTTTGGAGGTAGTCCTAGAATTTCTTCTAGAAATACATCAACATATTCTCTTAAGACTGGTATGTCTTCTAATTTTAATTTATCTGTCTTATTTAAATTTTTCTCATCAGTTATTGTTACTGCATAAGCTTTACAACCCTTCCTAACAGCTCTCTTAAGCTGCAGAGCAGAAATCTACCTTATGGTGGTTTTTCTAGGGATTCCTTTTACACTTACTGATTTTCCATCACTGTTTATACACATAAAAGTGTTATCATAACAATTTAAAATTATCCCATGTTGTTCTAACCAATCCATACCGATGAGTAAGTCATAAGAACTAAGAGGTAATACATTAAGCTTTACAACAGTTTCAAATTGATCCATAACTACTACACATTCTTTTATAAAACAAGTTACCTTCCTTTTAGCACCAGTGGCTAACTGAACTAACCAAGAATTTTAAAAATTTTCAACAGGAAACTTACATTTTTCTACCATTTTAGGTGAAATATAACTGAGACTATCTCCTGGATCAATTAAATAGTTATAGGGGTTTGGTTTATCATACCGTCTACTTCCACCATGGAAGTTTGATATTCTGCTTGTCGATTCTCCAAGGCTGCATTGATTCTGGGCATAGTCCTCGCTAATTATCCAACATCATCTCCTCCTATATGGTATGAATATTACTGATATTCTTTATTTGATTAGGACAAATTGAAGCATAATGCGGGCCATTACACTCCCAACACTTTATAGGTTATTTGCGTTCAAATTTCTTGGTGTAATTACCATGGTTATTAGTAAATTCATTACCCTTGGAATTAGTCTGATTGCTTGATGAATTATTCTTATTCACTTGGAAATCCTTGTTAGGAAAATTTTTGGCCTTATTGTTCTTAGAATTTCTGTTGGGCACAAATTATTTCTTCTTTTGATCATACTGGTTATTATTCTTCTTGGCCTTCCAGTTGGCCATGCTTTCGTTCTTCCGATTTTGTTCATAACAGAAGTTGGCTTTCCTCATAGCTTCTTCCAAAGTCTTTGGATTGTCATACTCAATCCCGTCCTTAATATGATAAGGTAGACAACACAGGAATCACTGTACCTTTGGTTTTTCATCTACAAGGTATGGCACATACCTAAGCAGACTTAAAAACTTGTTGTTTAGATATTTCATATTCATTGATCCTAATTTAAGCTCATAGAATTATTTTGCTCTCTCCTCATAGTACTGCTCAGACAAAAATTTCTTTTTAAAGTACCTCTTGAAGGTACTACTATTTACGTTCTTTTATTTTATTCCCTTCACTCTCTTTAGGTCCTGCCACCAAATATTAGCCTTTCCTGGGAGATTGTAGATAGCCATTCTAGCCTTTAATTGGTTAGAATAGTTATAAATGTGGAAGTACTTCTTCATCCCAGATAACTAGGATTTCACTTCCTCCCCCTTCTCAGTGTCTCCATTGAATGTTGGTGGTTTTATCTTTTTGAATTGCCTAGAAATTTCCTCACACGGTTTATATTTTCTCTTTTTAGTATAATGGTTATCATCACTACTATCACTAGTGGAATGAAAATTACGTTGCTCACCAAACACCTCTGAAGATGAGCCGCTTTCATTTTTAGTCTGTTTAATCTTTTTATATTTTTGTTGATGACTTGTATCTTTCGATTCAGTTCTTTTACCCCTGCCTTCAGTTTGAAACCTTTTTGTTAGGATCTGATTCAGCTCCTCCTGAGCCCTTAGAATTCTTTCATTCTCTCCTTTAACAGATTCCATTTCAAATTTTAAGTCTTTCACGGTTTGTAACAATTCTGAGGAATTGGTGGTTAGATCTTCTTGTATAAGGTCTCTTGGTAAATTTTCTGGTTCAGTAAATGAAGATTATTCTTCCGCATATTCCTCCAGCCTTTCCATTCCTGTTTTTAAACTTTAGAAACAATTTCTCTGTTGAATAACATTTACAAGAAAAATACATCAGCAAAATAATTCAAAATCACTGTTTCATAAAAACTAGTTGGGCTTCATCAAGGACTAGTGTTTGAACCTTGTGCTCTGATATCACATGTCAAAACCCAATTTTTTACAAAAAATTAAAATTTTGATGTGACATAAACCGTTTATAGTCGTAGTTAGATAAATGCTAACAGCTAATAGAAAGAATGAAATAGTTAACAAAAGTAACCATTAACTTAAACACATATAGATCAATACTATTTTAATTTCGATATGTGATGTAAATAATCTACATTAAGTTATTTTTAGCTGTGCTGATAGTTTGATTTGTCAAGTAGGTGAGAAGTTACTTTCTAGCTGGGGCTTACTTAGCGATTGCTAACTTACCTGGAATTTTGGATCTTACACGCTTGATAGGTAAATTTTGAACCAGTAAGAGTTAATCTAGATATACTTCTTTTAGCATAATATACTGCTAGAGTAAAAGTTTTCTTAGTATAATTCAAGGTACTACAAGGTAAAGTACCTTCTCCTTATTTATGTTGCAACTATATCAGTATTTAAATGCATGTCATTATTATCAGTATCTTTACACTATTGATTGTTTATTATAAGAATGAATGCTACTTAGATTAAAATTCTTTCTATCATTACTCTAAGCTATTTCCAGTCTTTAGTAGAGCTCAAGATCTAGCATATCAGTACTCTTACTCAAACTAAAGTTTATTGCTGTTACTATATATAAAATTACAACACTGCTTATAAGTAATGAACAGACCTAAGGCTTTCCAAGAAGCAAACTTATATAGAGCTCTTAGCTTCACCTTTTATTTAGCTTCAGTAGAGTAGGTTTAACAGTTTATAATTGCATTATATTTATAAGTGATCCTCTGCATGAATAGCATCAAGTTGTGACTTATATTTTCCCATTTTCTTAATGACCAAATAATGCGACAAACTTTACATTTTCCTACTATTTACTTGATAAGTAAAGGTGATGCAATAAATTCCTAGATAGTTTACTATCTTAAACTCCCAAGTCCAACCTATCCTTGGTTTGATTCATCTTAGAGCTTGGTATCTCATGAATACTAAAGATCATGTACTTATAAGAGATTTATCTTACTCCCGGTATTATTGGCCACATTAAAGAGTAAGAGCTATTCTAGTGTATATATGTTATTTATTTCTATATACACCATATTGATTTATATCTAGTTCTAACAGCTTAAACATTCATAGTTCATAGTTATATAAAGGGTCAATAGAGGCATTAACAATCCTACTCAAAACTTCTATTATACTATAGATCTTTTCTTAAAAGTTTGATTAAGAAATATTTTAAGATCTTTATGAAACAAGGGCTTCGATTCCATACACAATTTGGCTCTTTACCAAAGAAGATTTCAAGGTTTATAATATAATGTTTATCAATACTACCAAAAAACTTGTTAATTAACATGGCTCGACTTCATAGTTTATCATTTGAAATCATGTGTTATTGACTTTGTATATTACCTTGTTATTATAGTCATTATTTAAATCATTGTAAATGATTTGTTGTCCCGATAATGATGTGACAACTATATCATCTGACCCATTGTGGATGGAAATATTTGGTGGGCATGTGGAACATTTACCACAGTGCAATACATAAATTAAAAATCTCACGAAGCAACCCTATCTCTCATTCTTATCGAGGGTTTTTGGTCTAGCTCTGTTTGGTTCGTTACGGCCATGAGGGCTCCTTTGTCTCGTCTTTAGCTCCTTTGTCTATGTAAAGAGAAGTGTTGCCACTCTATTGTGAGAATGGAGAGTCATACAGTTTACATTTGATTTCTTTCTACGTTCATTGCATTGTTGTGTGTGTAGTGGTGCTCTGTCAGTAGTTGTAGTGTCAATTTCTTTCGTGGCCTTTGCCCAGGCTTACTCCTACTTTCGTTGTCAACGTAGTATGTATCGTGAGCCCGTCACCTCTATCACTTGTAAACACAAGGGTTTTGGGTTGTTTCTTGTGTTGGTTTGCTGTGCTGGTTTGTTCCTTCGTGGCTTCAGATTCCTTCACTTCCAGGTAAGAAATTTGACTTACAAATTATACAAATTATAGTTACAACCTTTTTCTTTTATATTTAAGTTATCCATTTCCAACTAAACCCTTCTGGGTTTTTCTTGCAGGATTGCAGTTCGAATAGACTTGGAAAGAATCCACCAAATTTGGATTTCCAACAAAACCTACGGGTAAGCCCCAGTTACAATGTGGCTCCTCCTTGCTTGTACAGATTAGAGGAAAAGGGGTTTCAGTTGGATATGTAAAATGACCTCAGTTCCTTCGATGTTTTTAATTGTTTAGCTCAGTTGTTAATACGTATTGTGGTTATAAGCCCTTGCTTGTAGAAGGGTTTCTCCAACCATAATGCCATGACTTGTATCACATTTTTCTTGTCTTATAAAAGATATGTAGCGAATGAGGTTTAATACTTGACTGTTAGTTTGTTTCAACCCACGCCACGATGCTGGGTACACTGGCCATGAGCTGGGTGTTGTAAATTTGTTATCTTTTTAAGGCTTTCGGCCTGACAGAGTAATATACTTGGTTTAAAGGTTTCTTTTTAGCGTTGAGTTCTGTCTAGAAGATGAGATGGGTTTTTTAAAAGGATTTTAATACATTAGAGCTCCGTCTCATTTATACATCAGTTATAGAACTTGTAGGTTAATACTTGTGTAATTTTGGGTCTTCCCTTCCTCGACTATGAATAATAGTAATTATTTGATTGAATATTTTTCTTGTAATTAAATAAATATAATGTGAGGACTGATAGTTCAGTCATAATGTAAATTTTAAATGATTAAGCTTTCGAGTTAGGATAGATTATTAGGGTCTACTATAAAAGGACCCTTAGATAAATATAACTTTTAATCTATCAGTGGTAATGGTTTCGGTTGACCTATTTTCATTGTTACAATAATTTGATATTGTTTATCGTGTACTAAGTATTTTCTTTTCTTTTTAAATAAAGAGTTATATAAATGCTGTAAGTTCTCAGCTTATTTCTATTTACTGTTTATCTTTAAATTCCTATTTGTTTATTGCTTCGTTAGTTAGTAAAGTTCCACATTGTTTTAATTATTAAAACAATGACTCTGTATCTTTGATTACCTTCTTTATTTATAATAGTTAAGTAATTAGTTACGGTTTCATCCCTACAGTTTTATCTTTACAGGTATAAACCTGTCTAATAATTATAAGATAGTTTCTTCGTAATGAATATTAGTTATATACTAGTTATAATTATAATTTCATTGCTTTTCTTCAATAAACTGTCCAGTGGAAAATTGCTCAGAGTTTTAGCAATGAATAAGCATAATTTCTGTAACTCAGTTTACTCTTTTTAATCTAAGTACTTTTAAATTTAACCGTAGTTGTTTATAGTAATTACTAGTTCTATATTAAATTGATATTGTTAGAAAATAAACTATAAGATTAATAGCTTATTTCTTTACTTAATTGAATATAACATTGTAACCCTACTGTCATTTTTCTATTGTGTTTCATTCAGTTACTTAGTGAAAAAAGAAGAATAAAAACCTATCTTAAGACCGTTTAACCTCCATAATATCTTCACTTGAATAAAGTTACTCTAGTGTCTGTAAATACGCAATCTTATCTACTAAGATATTATTTTATTGCTTATTAGTTCTACCTGTACTAAATTTCTGCTATTTCTTTTTCAATATGTTTACATAAATAAACTTGTTAGAATAATAAACATAGATAACCAGATCACTATTCCGTTTTTTAATAATAACATACCTACTGAAATAAATTACTCAACTAAGTACGAAATGCAGAACCATATCTATTACATTCAGTCTCTTAACAATTTATTTCATCTACTTTAAATACTCTATCTGTGCTAGAGTACGGCCTGGTCCTTCGAGGCATGGAAAAACATAGACTAGAATTATTTTCGATTTTATCAATTCACACACTGAATATTTAACATTCATTTAACAGTCAGATTCAGATTTATCTATCTAACACAGTAAAACAAATAATGTAAAACCTGATTAGGATAGACAACAACAGCGTTAGGAGGCCGTTCCTCCCTACCAAACTCTTGGAGAGCACTCAAACAACGCTTCCTCAGGACTCGCAAGCCTATTCCTGGTCTTCTTGGCAGAGAACTGGTGGAGCATGCAAACAGTAGACTGATCCAATAACACAGTAAAACACCCCTGCACTCAGCAGTAAGATCTTTCAGCCTAAAAGCTGCACTAGATCACTCAGCAGTTATCCCCTCAAACTCTTGCCACAATTCCCTTCCATTGAATTTCTCTGAAGTACATTCACTTGAATGATCACTTCTCTAGAATGAGCAGCCTCAACTCTCTTCAATGGTAATGAGCAGCCTCAAAGGTAACCAGGCAACCACATTTCAAAGGTAATGCCTTGAATATTGGTTGCTATTACTCTAGATGGAAGGAAGGCACAATAGGAACGCTCTCTTGTCACAGTAGAAAGGATTTTGACACATTGCAGTGAGAAATTGTTATTCTTAGTTCTGTTTACAACAATTTTCCCTCCAGAAATAGCATCTTTTGCAATGGGCAGGCTTTCGATATCTCAGGTTCTGTTAAGTTTTTGCTTAATAGCTTTTCAAGCTTCAATATTGCTAATTACAGTTTCGATCAAGACTAGGGAATGGACCGCGCAAGAGATAATGCAGGTCTCGCAGATTTGAAGGAAAACCTTTGGCATTTATATGAAATGGTGGCTATAGGATACATGGACAACAAGGAGACGACCAAAGAGGTAAAAAATCTTGTTGATGTGGTTGGTATACATCTTACCAAATAAGCAATCATGATGATAGGATAGATGATAATGTAATAAATTTGAAGGAAATCATCAAGAAATTAAACCATATTTAGGAGGATCTTCAGCGCCTGGTGCAAATGAATCAGGGAATACAAGCTCATGAAAATCTTCGAGGAGCAGTTTAGCACATGGAGGAGGAATCTGTCACTCAGCCTGTGGGGCATCCAGGCAACCCTTAATGTGTCTGATAATAGTTTATGTTTTTTTCTTACTACTTAACCAGTAGTACATTCGAGTATATACTAATTCTGTAAATAATTGTAATGTAAGAACACTGTGCGGCGTTTTAAGGTCTAACCTCTCGCCTAGTTTTGTCTGCTTTTTCCCTCATCAGCAAGAACTCTACAGATGCTGTTGTTTTATAATGAATGACTGTGCACAACCTGTTTAATATTACTCCTTTTTTAGTTTCTGTTAAAAAAAAATATTAACACAACTTTTTCATGGTAGAAATTTATGTGCTATTCCTTCATCCCAATATTAACATTTTTTTTTTAAATTTATTTAATGATGCTATTAATTATTACATTAAAAACAATATGTGATATACATAATATATATCATAAGAAACTATTAAAAATAAGTTTACATGTGTTTTTGAAGGTGTATTAAAACAATGAAAAATATATTTAATTTTTTTAAAATTTATAGTTTATATTTATATTTTAAAATTATATATTTTTAATATATATAGGAAATGACAAGTTATTTATTTAAATTTAACTTTATGTCTAAAATTAAAAATTATAAATACATGGTTTAAAAACATATTTTCAATATTGAAAAAGTAATTTATGTTTCAAATTTCAAAATTAATATATTTTATTTTATGAGCACATTACTTTATAAGTAATGTATGAGTGGATAATTTTCATGCAACCATTCACTAGGGTTTGCATGACACACATTATGAATTTTTATTAATACACTAGGCATATGGAAAGTTCACACAGTTGTAACAGTGGATCTCTCTTCTCATGATTGCTCTGTATTCTCTCTTATCGGGAAATATGCTTATGTTGTAAAATTCATTGTCAACAATCTATCTATTATATTCTAAAGAATTGTTGGGGGTTTTCATCCTCTCTGTTATGAGTATTTTCCACAAGGTACATCTTTTGTTGTGGATAAATGATTGTGTGTGATTGAATTGTTATTTGTTACAGGTCCTTAGCATATCATTGATAAAAGTTTTAAATTTCAAGCATCTCCATTATTGTTCAAAACATTAACAACTTTTAGGGTTGATGTAAGGATGATTTTGGATTAGATTTCAAAGTGATATTTGGAATATTTTGGAGATGTTTTAAGGATTGATTTTGGAGTAGATATGAAAGTGTTATTGTGACAGTTTTGGAGATGTTTTAAGGGATTATTTTTTAGCATATTTTAAAATTTCAAGAATTTTATATCAACAAATCTAAACCTATTTGTATCTTGCCGAGTGAGTGCTTAGTTGAGAATACTAGTGTCTCATGTAGGTTGGTTCCTACAAACTTTGTAATTGTAGGTTGGTGTCTACATAAATTGATACACATTATTTTTTCATAGTTTTCTCTTGAAATAGTTTCCACATTAAATTCTATGTGTTATGATTTGTTTTTAGATGTGTTTACTGATTCATCTTTAATGAATGATTGATGAATTCTTTTATAAATTAAAAATAAGTCTTGTATTGATTCACCTCCCTTCTCAGTATAAGCATAAGTTCAACAATTGGTATCAAAGCAGCTTCCTTTGAAAACAATCCAACCACTTGAAGGTAATATCTTGTTGGGCCAGGAAAAGCAGGTTAAGAAGGAAGAAAATGAATCGGTGCAGAAAGATAAAACATGTGTGCAATGTAAAAATGAGGGATAAAGAAGGAAAGGAAATGTAGAGAAGAGAAAGCTACAACAGGTTTGGTACAACGAGGTAAAGCACATCCAGAGTCGGTAGAAGAGGCAGGTAGAAGAGTTAACGTTGGACAGGAAGAAGTCAAGAAAGACTGTAGAAAGATGAACCAACACGATATAGAAGGCAATTTTGCGGCTAGTTATGAATGGTACATACGAGATGACAGATGTTTTCGCGGCTAGTTAAGGCTGTGGTTAATGCATGTAGGACTTTTGCAACTAGGAATGGGCTAGAATTTAATGTAATAGAGATATTTTGTAACCATTTGAGTCTATAATAACTGATTAGTACTTAGTCGGCCCTAGGTGGTCTTGTAAATGTTATAAATAGAAGGAACCCACTTTGTATAAGGGTTTAGTTGATTACATTAGGTTTGGTTAGCTCCATTGTTGTTGTTATTAACCTAGAGAGGTAGATTTAGTTATATTTGGTTTTCGACTCAAAGGAGAGTCTAGTAGAAGGAGAAGGCTATTGAGATGTTGATCTTGCAACTGTGTACACAGACCGCTAGTCTAGTAGAAGAGTCGATCTAGAATGTGTGCGGATCAGTAGGAGTAGATAGAAGCAATAAACTAGAGAGCATGAGAGCAAGAAGATTGAGTCAGAAAGACATTTTTTAATAAGAGTCTACAAGTTGCAGGCTGCAAGGTGCTACCTATATTTCTCATGCCAGATGAAGAGCACCTTGGTGGTTTTTCCCAGATGGGTTTCCATGTTATTTCTTGTGTTATAAGGATGAATGTTGTTGAATGGTGAAGGTTTATGTGAATGTTTTCTTATCTTACATTATTACAGTTACAATTGTTGTTGAATGTATGTCACAGTATGAAAGAATGACTGTTTAGAAGTATTGTTGAAATGTTGTGTATGAGTTCATGGTTAATCTACCAAGTATAAATATAATCCGTGCACTGTTTGTAGAGTGTAAGGAATTGGTTGCGTCGCACCATTGTACCAGTCATCAACGTTTAAGAACATTGTCCTGTTGCGCGGGTGACCTGTGGCACATGGTTGCATCGCTGTCACAGAGTGAAATACTCCATCCCATTGTCTTTGTTGAGCACCTTGGTTGCACTTCAGGGGACTACAATCTCTCGCCAACTGCAGAAACATGGTTCTGGCAGTTCCCATTAATATATCTTAGGTGAGACTGCGCCTGTCTCATGGGTGTTTCCAATCGATCTTGATTTGTCGGGCCAATTTCTTTTGGTGTCTTGTTGGTATTGTGTTGTTGATTTGAACCGTGGGTCAAGACAAGAAAGAGAAAGAGGCCAACAAATGGTTCCGTTGTCGGGACCTTAACCATTTGAGTTAAGGGAAATGTTGTGGCATCCGACGAAGAATGAGGTTGAGGACTCGTTGGAGTCTAAGACACTAGCATTCACGCAAGGAGAGATCATAGGATCTTAGTTGAGTGCAGAAAACTGGGTAAATGAGTACATATATTCTGATATTCATGAGATATTCTTTGTGGAGTTTCCCATTGTACTGCATGAGTGGCTGTTAAGATTGGAAAGATGGCAGACAAATTTCTAGAGAAGAGAAGCTGTCAATTGGAGTGATCAGTTGGTGCACGAAGTAACCAGAGTAAGTAACACCATCTCTATAGCTGTTGATTTTTGGGTTGACAATATTTTGCTAGGATATATTATTGAGTTTGCAGTAGAGGCTATAACCTCGTATTGTGAGGCTGAAATAAAAATTTTCCAAGGACCATGAAGAAGATATTTGTTATCTATCAGTACATGGATCAAGATGCTCGTTTATGAGAAGGGTATCTTGCAGTTGAGTAGTTGAGTCGCATACACCGGAGGAAGGATATGTCACAGATGACTTGTCAAGAAAATGGGAAATAGTGAGTTCAGATGTTCCCGAAAAGTATAGAACCTAAAGTAGGAGATGGATTCCTAAGGAGTGGAAGGAGATTCAGATCAAGGAAAAGAAGAAAGACAGGAAGGTCGACGAGCTGTTAGTCTGTTCTAGGAGAGTGAGAACGAACTGCAGTCATAGGTAGATGAAGGGCCTTGCAACAAAGAGGAGGACTATAGCCTGATATTAGAAGGAGCAGAATACTCTGAAGAAACTATCGAGTCACCAAGGTCAGGACACCACTACATCACACCAGGAGTATCGCCAAAGGTAATATCTAGAGCCTCATGTCCTGAAAGAGTTGTCAATACTGGTAGTGATAGTACTGCGACTAGCGCGCAAGAGAAAACACCTTTGTTAGATCAGTCATTAGATAACCCAGACGCTAACGAAATGGCTGGGGCGGATATTTGGTTACCTACATTCAATGGTAATGGAGCAGAATATCAAGAGCAACATTGGTTCATCTGTGAAGTTGTCTGGATGGTTCTCTTAGTTCAAAACGTGGACTTAAAGAAAGCACGGATGATGACGACTCTAAGGGGTCGTTTGCTTGACTGGTTTATGAAATTTTGCGTAGTACCACTAGGAACACCACATAATACCCTTGAAGAGATACGAGCCGCAATGATCTTTGAGTTCAAAAAACATAAATCTGAGTCGCAGTGTATCACCAAGATCAAGGAAATCAAATAATCATTTGCAGAGTCAGTATGGGACTTTGACCAAAGGTTCAAGACTTTGATGGCCAAGGTAAGTTTCCAGATGTCGGATGTACAACATAAAGAGTGGTTTATTGTTGCGCTACTACCACACATCCGAGGCCCATTAATGCAACAAATGATCGAGTTGCAGACAAAAGAGCTAGAGTTGGCGGTGAAGTTAGAGGCCTCACCAATTGGCAATGGTGCAGCAAGAATGGTACAGATTTAGTTGTCATTGGCTAACTTGACGATAACTACATGACATCAAGAAGGGTAAGGAAGCCCACGAAGACTTATGGTGCACAAAATGTATAACGGATGAACACACGAATGATAATTGTCTGACCTTCATGAATTATGTCTCATCCGGTGTGCCAAACCCATTAAGTTCCCATGGACTACCCTGGTGTCGCATATGCCAAACAAGAGGACATCACGACGAGGATTGTTTATACTTGCAAAATATTGTAAGCACTCCTACAAACCTGTTTTGTAAATTCTGCAAGTCAGTAGGGCATGAAGAGAAGGATTGCAGAGCATACCAGTGACTCAAGGAAATGGCAGTCGACACATAATTGATGAAGAATGAGGGGCAGACTCAGGCTAAACCGCCACAAGCATTGTATCAGCATACGTACTTCCCTCCCAATCAGTATCAGAACTAGTATCAGCCTCAGTATGCACCACAACAACCATATATGCAGCGAAATCACTATCAACAAAATCTTATGAACTGGTATGATGTTAGAATGGTTGTGCCTTGTATTTGGTAAAATGGCATCCCAAGTGGGGAATTGTTGTTATGTATTGTGTAATTTGCATACTGTTTATTTTCTCTAATTAAGGAGCTTAGGCACGTCTGTAGATGTATTTGGTATGTTTCAATGTTGATGAATGATAAGAAACTGCCTTAGAATGCTGATGAAAGTATTGATACTAAACCGGTGAGTGTGTTCACACAAGTGTTTCCTGGTTGTTCTTAACCTCTGAAATGTCTTCTTATGAACGTACTAGGATTATGATGCTAGACCTGTTGTATACAGTCTTAGATAGCATGATACGTGTTTTTAGTTGGTTCTAACCTTAGCCGAACCGCTAAGTTTAGTCATCCCAGACCATGGCCTCTCCAACTCTCAACGAAGAGTGGACTTCAAGTCTGTGTTAAACTGGACTACATCAAAATTCCACGCATACCAAGATTTGTTTAATCCGTGCTAATTGAATCCACAAAATGGCTTACAGTCGTGGATATTCCTTCACCCATTTCCTGACTGTTGAAGTATGCGTCCCTTTAAACCATTGTGCCCCAAAAAGTGGTTTTCACACCTTCCATCTCCAAGCACGATATCCAATAGGGAGGGGACACGTCATTTGTACATGTTTCCTATTGTGCACCACAATATTTTACTTGTTCGTGCTAGTTCTCCCTGCAAAATGGCTCACGACCATTGATCTTCTCCGAGATCTATCCATGTCATTCATCATGAAGGGGTTTTATCCACGATCACCTTTGTTTCTCAGCTCTTATTTCAGATGTTAGCTTCAGTCAATGGAATTGTTCAGAGTGGTAGATTTGTCGGCCTTCACCTTAGATCTAATGAAGCTACATGTCCTTTAACCCTCCTTTAATCTTCGTAGAATTGACCAATGCAAGGGTCAATTTTCTTTGCAACTTGAAGCTTATCGTTGCAGACCTATGAAGTTTAGAGTTAGCTAGCAAGCAGGCTTATAGATTTGTTTATGAAAGTATGGTATGTGTGAACAAGTGTGTATTCTTATGTTCTGGATGGCCTGGGTTATGTAGTGTATTACTGGTATGGTACCCCTGCTATGTTGATGCCCTGCATTGGGTTTTGTCATTTTTTTAGGAGAAGCACTCTTGGTCTGTTGGGCATGGCTATGACTGCTTGGAATGCACCCACTTTGCTTTTCAATCTCGTATAACTAGTAGGTTTGACGAAGTTCTGGAACTGGAGACTTCGGCTCTGTTTGATTGGCTGTGACTGGTTTGGGCTGCCCTTGATGTCTTAACATTTTTTGAAAGAGTTGCTTGCCTATTGCATGTTTTCCCTGGTTGACTCACCCCATGTATTTGTTCCCAGGGGAGGCTTGAGTTATGTGCTAGGTTGAACCATCCCAGATTTGGTGAAGTCCATGATTAATACTTACACTTGCAAATGAGTTTGTTGCACTGGCTACTTTTCCTTTCAAGAATCAACGGTGTGGAAATCTCTTATTTACCTATGAATGAACTGAATGTTAGTTAAAGGTTGTAACAGATTTCCAGTAGGGTGTATGATGGTTAAATGTTCCTGTATTTTTCATCTGAATATGCCTGGGGTTTCCACTATTTTTTATGATGTTCATGAAGACTAGAATTCTGGTTTAAGGATCAAAATGCAGCTAAGTTGAAGTTGAGATGTATTTTCCTTACTTTTATAATTCGTTTGTGGAAGGCAGAAGTCGAAAGTCGGAGAGCAGAAAAACGAAGGACCAAATAGTCATTTCATGGATCTCCCCATTCCATAGTTGGGGAAGGTAATATCGACGATTGAGATTGACCCTGCAAGATCGATGGTGCATAAGAATCCAAGGAGAAGGTTGGAAAATGGGTAAAAGATGAGGTAGAACATTGGTTTCTGATTTCCAAGTTCCACAGTGGAAGGGAGGAAGGCGAGCCGAAATCTCTAAGAAAAATTTGGGTTTCTGACTTCCAAGTTCCACAACAGAAGGTGGAAAAGAGCCAAAAGCTCTAAGAAAAAGTTGGGTTTCCAACTTTTGAGTTTTGGAGCGGAAAGGCGAAAGGTGGAAAGTAGAAAGTGGTTAGGTGAAGGTAGCAATTCGTTGGTTTTCTGATTTTCAAGATCCGCAGGTGGAACGTGGAAGGGTGGAATGTGGAGGGAGGAAGTGTGGATGAAGGGTTTCGACAGATGTTAGGATTCTGATTCCAAATTTCGCAGCGAAAGGTGGAAGGGAAAAATGTGGGAAGAAAAAGTCGGAAGGGTCAGCTTCAGGGAGGTAACGACCTTTCTGGGTGCAAAGTGGATTTAATCCTGAAAGTTAATGTTTGCTATTTTCTTGTAAAGAAATTATACTTAATTCTTTTTTATATGCATCTATTTACACAGGTTATTGGGGGACGTTACAAATGGTATCTGAGCCACAAGTTTCAACCCTGTCGCCTTTTGGGAAAATCTAGTTCCACTACATTATTGAGAAAATGTTGTTATAGACATGAAAGTTTTGTTCGGAATGCTTAAAACAGAGCCACAAGTTTCAACCTTGTCGCCTTTTTGGAACATCTCGGTTCCCCTGGAGAATGCCTAGTTAATAAATACCTTTTTCTAAATTATTACCATCTTTTGCTTGATGAGTCCTGATTATGTATCGTGGTTGTGTATTAAATTGATGGAGTATGATCAATGTACCCTAATGGGTGTATTATGGTTGATGAATTGGATGATGTACTACAAGGGATGCTTGTATAGTAATTGATGTATGTATGGTTGTATTTGGTAGACATTACATGATTGATTTAGGACTGAAATAGGTTAAGGTATTATGGATTATATCAAATATGCATGTGGGTTGCCATATCACTGATTTTAGTTAATGAATGAGGGCTTCTTGAATGATTTTTTAGAAGAATTATGATTTGTGATGAGGTGAAAAGAGATATGTTGTTATAACCCTTTTTGAGTCTCAGTTAGATGAGGATTATTGCATGTAACTTAGCTGTGTATGATGCATTATTTCAAGTGATCTGTGAATATAGTTTCCCTTGGGACCCCCCCTAGAAGGGTATCCGGTGGTAGTATTGAAGGGGCACTAGCAATAACTGAGGGGTAATTTTATACCGCTATTGAAAATTAAGTACTAATCATGTAACTAGTTAAGCCTGACACAGGTAGCCTAATTGAAGATGAGTTGTAGGTATAATTAGCAGATACATAAGATGTAGAATGTGTTACTAACACCTTTATTAGGAAATCCATCCGGTCTTGTTAAAGAAAAGTGCATCCTTGGGGCCTTGTTAAAAGTATATTACAAAGGGAATCTTGGATTATATTTAATACCTTGTTGAAATGCAATGATGGGGACAATGTGGAAGATAAGGTATAAATTCCAATCCCACCCCTGCTATATTAAGGGATCCAAGAGCCACCTTAAGATGCGGCACACAAGGATGATGAGGCCCTACCAACCTACCAAGGTAAATCATATGAAGCACTGGCTAGAGCTATCATCCAACATAGTTAGACAACTGATCTTATATTAGGATTATGAAGATAAAGTACAAGACCATACAGTATATTTTGATTGTTTTACATCTTATTATCTTGGGGTTGGATAGCTCATTCGAGCACTTAGAGTACTGTTAACACTTGGTGTGTTTACTTGGAAATCCTAAATAAAATAGAAGGTGCTTACTGTGATTATATTTATTTATTTTATAAAAATAAAATATTATATTATAATAAATTACTATATATATTCTCATCTCGTTGAATTTTAATATTAATACCATTTTTTTTAAATTTAGGTATTATTCAAGGTTCATATTTTACTATCAACTTTTAACCTTTTAAACACCTGCATCTATACCAACATAAATTAGACTCGTACATTGAAGTTACAAAACCAAATACATACATAAAACCTTAATGTAGCAATTTGAATGAAATATTACATCATAATAAGATATTATATTATTAAAATTTTTATAACATATAATAATAATGTTTATTACATATAACCTCATTTGTTTAATATTAACTCAAATTTTTCAGGTGTGGCAGGTGCGGGGGCGATCTTTGTCAAAACCCCAAATTTTCACAAAAATTTAAAATTTTTGATGTAACATAAACTGTTTATAGTCGCAGTTAGATAACTGCTAACAACTAATAGAAAGAATGAAACAGTTAACAAAAGTAACCATTAACTTAAACACATATAGACCGATACTATTTTAATTTCAATATGTGATCTAAATAATCAACATTCAGTTATTTTTAGCTGTACTAATAGTTTGATTTGTTAAGTAGGTGAGAAGTTACTTTCTAGCTGGGGCTTTCTTAGCGATTGCTAACTTACCTGGAATTCTGGATCTTACAGGCTTGATAGGTAAATTTTGAACCAGTAAGAGTTAATCCAGATATACACATATATGCATCTATTTACACAGGTTATTGGGGGACGTTACAAATGGTATCTAAGCCACAAGTTTCAACCCTGTTGCCTTTTCGGAACATCTAGTTCCATTGCATTATTGAGAAAATGTTGTTATAGACATGAAAGTTTTGTTCGGAATGCTTAAAATAGAGCCACAGGTTTCAACCTTGTTGCCTTTTTGGAACATCTGGGTTCTGCTGGAGCATGCCTAGTTAATAAATACCTTTTTCTAAATGATTACCATCTTTTGCTTGATGAGTCTTGATTATGTATCATGGTTGTGTATTAAATTGATGGATTATGATCAATGTACCCTAATGGGTGTATTATGGTTGATGAATTGGATGATGTACTACAAGGGATGCTTGTATAGTAATTGATGCATGTATGGTTGTATTTGGTACACACTACATGTTTGATTTAGGACTGAAATAGGTTAAGGTATTATGGATTATATCAGGTATGCATGTGGGTTTCCATATCACTGATTTTAGTTAATGAATGAGGGCTTCTTGAATGATTTTTGAGAAGAATTATGATTTGTGATGAGGTGAAAAGAGATATGTTGTTATAACCCTTTTTGAGTCTCAGTTAGATGAGGATTATTGCATGTAACTTAGCTATGTATGATGCATTATTTCAAGTGATCTGTGAAGATAGTTTCCCTTGTGACACCCTCTAGAAGGGTATCCGGTGGAAGTATTGAAGGGGCACTAGCAATAACTGAGGGGTAATTTTATATCGCTATTGAAAATTAAGTACTAATCATGTAACTAGTTAAGCCTGACACAGGTAGATTAATTGAAGATGAGTTGTAGGTTTAATTACCAGATACACAAGATGTAGAATGTGTTACTAACACCTTTATTAGGAAATCCATCCGGTCTTGTTAAAGAAAAGTGCATCCTTGGGGCCCCTGTTAAAAGTATATTACAAAGGGAATCTTGGATTATATTTAATACCTTCTTGAAATGCAATGATGGGGACAATGTGGAAGATAAGGTATTAATTCCAATCCCACCACTACTGTATTAAGGGATCCAGGAGCCACCTTAAGATGCATCACATAAGGATGATGAGGCCCTGCCAACCTACCAAGGTAAAGCATATGAAGCACTGGCTAGAGCTATCATCCAACAGAGTTAGACAACTGATCTTATATTAGGATTGTGAAGATAAAGTACAAGACCATAAGGTATATTTTGATTGTTTTACATCTTATTATCTTGGGGTTGGATAGCTCAGTCGAGCACTTAGAGTACTGTTAACAGTTGGTGTGTTTACTTGGAAATCCTAAAGAAAATAGAAGGTGCTTACTGTGAAGTAAATATGCTTACCTATCAGTGAATAGAATGAATAAGAATCCTAGAATACTTGTGAATCGTGAAATATAATATTGATATATTTTGATTCATGCATATGTTGCTGATATTAACCTTAGTATACATGCAGTTGTATGTATAATATGATTGTGGACATGGGATGATTAGCAAAGCATAAAGTAATAATGGATTGTTTTGATAAAAACCTTTTAGTTATGTGTCTGAGGATAAAATTGTTAGGAAGGTAAAGGGTTTTTAGCAGGCATGTTTCATAAAGGCAGATATCTACCTTGCAGTTAAACAAAGGCATGAAAAAGGCTCCAAGTTGTATGCAACATGAGTCATGGACCTGCACCTTAAAGAAGGTCAAACACAGGTAAAAGACTACCCAGTCTTAAGTAATCTTATGAATTTGTTTCCAGAAGAGATATCTGGACTACCCCCTCAATGAGCATGAGGGAAATATTTGGCCAAGGAGCCAAATTTGCAGGTTGCTAATTAAAGAACAAGCTAAATCCTAAAAGAAGGTTTAGCGTTGGACTTGCAGGATGCCCCAAAGGGGGTGCTTCCATATAATTACAGAAGACCAAGAGCTATTATGCTACAGATGCCTTTCCATAGAAGCCATGAAATTAGACCAACTGTCTTGTGATAAAGGGGAGCTTTTTGGTATGATAAGTCAACTTATTTTCTTTCCAATATATCTATATTTTAGGAATTCCATGTACATAAAAATGTGGCATAGGAATGCAAGAAAAGTGATAGGTCAAATGCATATGCACTAGTAGGCATATTAATAGGTAGGGCATAGTGACAGTGAAAATGTTTTGCATACATGCAATAGTGCATAATGGAAAAATTAGTGAAGATTTACTTGTGCACTAAAACCACAACTGATAATTAATATTGTCTGTGATATTATGGTTGATGGAAATAATTGCAGGACCAAGGGAATATAAGCATGGTTGGAATGTTGGTGATACTGTGCAAATGACCAATAGCCTTGTGAAGAAAGGCTAGGACAACAAATCTATGATAATTAGGTTGGCGAGGGTTGGGTAACCCTTGGTAAGAGACTAATCCAATCAAGTAACATCTAAAACCAATATTATTTGTTTTAAACTATGAAATAATAGAAAGATGTTGTTATCAATCTAATCCATTACATTTATGATGGACGAGAGTAGATAATTGATAACGACAAGAGGATGCTATGTAAGTATGGAAATTTCCAGTTCTGAAACCAATATATCTGCAATAGATGGAAACATTGATGCTATACAATCCATGATATAAATATTGTGAATGATTACTGGTGGCATAGTTGCAGGTACCACACCTGGTAATGGCAATGGTACGATAAGATTATTTCTGCGTGTAAAGTTGAGAAATGGTATAAGGAGGAAGGATGTACTTGGGGTACATAGCTTCCCAAAAGGATGTACTTGGGGTACATAGATTTCCCCCGACCAGCTAGGCACCAGTATGCATCGCCGCAGACGACCAGGTGTAAGACATCTCGTTAGAATTCTTTTTGCACACATACACACCGCATAAGGGGACTGTCACGGGAGTGGGGATTTTGTGAAGAGAATAACCCCTAGGTATTATGGTGTCCAGAAAGGAAGCGCCTGAGTTTGGTAAGCTAGAGTTGCCTATGTGCACCCAAAAGAGGTGTTAGGCTCTGGAACATAATTGCCATGGAGCACCCACGAAGGTGTTAGGTTTTGTGAGACTGGTCAAGTAATATATATATACAGTTTGAGGAGGCATGCATATGAACTCATAAAGTTTCATGAGGACATGACCCTCAGGTATATATACTCATGCCAAAACTTCTGAAGAAAGGATTCATCCAAGAAGCACTTGGAGTTTTGATTTCAAGGTATGTATTGGTGCATACAAGATGCTTTGTGTGAATGCATGATTGCGATGTAACTAGTTCACTGCAATTTATTTAATAGCTAAAATTATAGAATTATTGTCCATTTGGAAATCATTCTTGAACTGCTATGAATACCAGGAAAATATTGCATGGAAAAAGTAGCCATGTTTGATTGAATGCTCTGTTGAAAGTACATAATTATATGGAGGATGATTGTGAAATCACGAGTCTTGTTAAGGTGATAATACATGACAATATTTGTATAGTAATGCGTGTGCAACTTTGAGGATCATTGCAATTACCGCGATGAAAGGATAGTATGCAGGGATGCTCACAATTGCTTGGATGATTGGAAATTTCAGATTGCAGGTAGTATGGGTATGTCCCATAAAAGAAAGACAAAATCTACCATATGAGAAGGATCTCATAACGGTGAAATATAATTTATGAACAAAACATATATGTAAATTTTAGTTCTGAAATTTTTCTATACTAAGAAGAATGATAAGATGGCATATTATGCGTGAATGTCCACGTTTTGGGCAGCAAGTGAAGTAATAAGGGTAAGAGATTCCACTTTCCAGAGCCAGACAAATATGAGGGCAGCCTGATGATTTCGAAACCTAATTTCTGTAGGAGACAGAATTGTAAATTCATCATTGATTTTGATTATCCATGATATTCACCATTTGATGTAGGAAACATGTCACGTAAGAGACTGCAGAAAACTAGGTATTTTGGTCTGCATGAGACAAACAAAGGACAAGGACCTTATGTTTGGGAAATTTAATTGATGTATGAAGTAGAAATTGAAAAATTTATGATGGAAATTTCCTTATGATGACCTCTCACGTGAACTGCATGCTTGTATGTCATGCACATGAGATGAAGAAAACATGTCCTTGGGGGAAAAGGATGACTATTGAACTGAAAATGGCAATAAGTATTTGGTTGTTCAGCATCTTCCTGCTGATTTTATGTGATTATATATGCATGTTTTTGCTGAGTTAAAATTGTTATTTTCAAAGGAGATGCACCAACCTCCTTATGCAGGACACCTTGGTTGCCCACAAGATGATAACAACCCTCAAGAGACAATTATTTTTCCTAGATGAAGGGTATACTTAGGTGAGTTTTATCTATGTACTGGTATGTCAGTAGGTGAAGGCTGAGAATCGTCATCCAAGAGGTTTATTGCAAACTATGCCCTTCCCCCTATAGAAAATGGAGGTAATGTCCTAGAATTTCATCACAGGTTTGACATAAACACAAAGGCAACCTGAGGAAATTATGATTGTAATAGTAGAATAAGTTAAGCAAATTACTCGTTTACTTCTTTAGAGTCAATTTATGGAGCTACTAACACTGCAGAGATACTTCCTGAAAAGCTAAAATTTCGTGGAGTACTGAGGAAGGTAAAATTTCTAACCATGATGTGAAATTTTACATGAAAGGCTGTAGAATTTGAGACCAAGATGAAACTTGTGGAAAAACAGAATGAACAAGTCAAGTAAGCAAGGACATGCTAATATAAGAAGTCTGTACACAATATTGGACAGGAAGAGAAAGTAGTACTTTGGAATCAGAGGGTGTTTCCAGAAGTTATGGAAGACGACTGAGTACACTATGGATAGTGTTACATTAAGGGGAAAAGGATGTAATAGCCCCAAGTGTTGAAAATCATTTGTAATAATTTTGAAAAAACTATTTTAGTTTTTGAATGTGATAGGAAGACCTGGAATATGCCAATCGGTCCTTGGAGGACAGTGGTAATTGAAATGTTATGCTTGTAATAAAAATATGAATAAGAGGGACAACCATGTTGAATGAGGAAACTATGCATGCAAGAGTGGGGGACATGAAGGGTCAATATCAGGGAGGCTACACCAGGCGTGGGAATGCCGGTATGTTGCTAGAACCACCTTGGGTAAATCAAGGATGTAAGAGCAACAAAAATTACTGGAGGAATTGGTCGTTAGCTACAAAAAGACCTAGACCAAACAAAAACTATAAAGAGGGAAGCATAGGATAGAGGCAGACACCGAGGGGGGGAAGTATGCTCGAAGAAGGATTTCTTGTTGTTTGAAAACTCTGTGTGAGGAAGTGATTTTTCCTTGGAGAACTGGACTGTGTTTAACTGTCACCACTCTCGGGAT
The DNA here is from genome assembly GCA_001517045.1 of Pseudotsuga menziesii. Classification (NCBI taxonomy): domain Eukaryota; kingdom Viridiplantae; phylum Streptophyta; class Pinopsida; order Pinales; family Pinaceae; genus Pseudotsuga; species Pseudotsuga menziesii. The sequence goes on along the minus strand of LPNX010819826.1, from coordinate 98,380 downwards.
GCATAGTTTAGCTTGGGGGTGACTGAGGATAGAGAAATATGTTCCTAATCTATGGTTGGGTGGAATGTGTCTATTTCCCCATCATTGCGGCTCACGTGGTAAACATGTTTCATTACTGAATATTGTTTCTGCAAACTCATTGAGATGAGGGTATGTTTGTTTATATTAAATATGTGTGTTAATGTCAATGTAATGAGGAAATAACAGCTTAGATTTAATAACTCTTATGAATTGGTACAATGTTAGAATGATTGTGCCTTGCATTTGGTAAAATGGCAACCCAAGTGGGGAATTGTTGTTATGTACTGTGTAATTTGCACACTATTTTTTTTCTCTGATTAAGGAGCTTAGGCGTGTTTGTAGATGTATTCTGTATGTTTCAATGTTACTGAATGATAAGAAAATTCCTTAGAATGATGATGAAAGTATTGATACTAAACCGGTGGGTTTGTCCACGTAAGTGTTTCCTAGATCTTATTAACCTATGAAATGTATGCTTACGAACGTACTGGGATTGTGATGCCAGACCAGTTGTAAACAATCTTAGATAGCATGATACGTGTTTTTAGTTGGTTCTAACCTTATCCAAACTTCTAAGCTGTTTATCCATCCCAACCTATGGCCTCTCTAATGCTCAACGAAGAGCGGACTTTAGGTCTAAGTTAAACTAGATGACATTGAAATTGCGTGCACATGAAGATTTGTTCAATCCATGCTAATTGAATACATGAAATGGCTTACATCCATGTATCTTCCTTCTCCTAGATCTTGACCGTTGAAGTATGCGGCCCTTTAAACCATCGCTCCCCAAAAAGTGTCTTTCACACCTTCCATCTCTGAGCGCAATATCCAATAAAGAGGGGACACTTCATTTGCGCAAGTTTCCTATTGCACACCACAAGATTTGCCTTGTTCATGCTAGCTATCCCTGTGAAATGGATCATGACCATTTATATTCTCCAAGATCTATCCCTATTGTTGATCATGAAGGGGTTTTATCCACAATAATATCTGTTTCTCAGTGCTTATCTCAGACGTTAGCTTCATGCAACAAAATTGTTCTGAGCTATATATGTTGACCTTCACCTTGGATCTATTGAAGCTACATGTCCTTTAACCCTCCTATAATATCCGTAGAATTGACCACTGTAAGGGTCAATTCTCTTTGCAACTTGAAGCTTATCGTTGCAGACCCACGAAGTTTAGAGTTAGCTAGCAAGCGGGATTATAGCTTTGTTTATGAAAGTATGGTCTAGGTGAACGGGTGTGTATTCTTATACTCTAGATGGCCTACGTTATGTAGTGTATTACCTGTATGGTACACCTACTATGTTGATGCCCTGCATTGGGTTTTGTCATTTTCCTAGGAGAAGCACTCTTGTTCTGTTGGGGATGGTTATGACTGCTTAGAATGCACCCACTTTGCCTTTCAGTCCCATATAACTTCTAGGTTTGATGGAGTCCTGGAATTGAAGACTCCGACTCTGTTTGATTGACTATGATTGGTTTAGGCTGCCCTTGATGTCTTAACATTTTCTAAAAGAGTTGCTTGCTTACTACATGTTTTCCCTGGTTGACTCACCCAATGTATTTGTTCCCAGGGGAGGCTTGAGTATTGCACTGGGTTGAACCATCCCAGGCTTGGTGAAGTCCATGAATAATACTTATACTTATGAATGAGTTTGTTACATTGGATACTTTTCCCTATAAGAATCAATTGTGTGGAAATCTCTTATTTACTTATGAATGAGCTGAATGTGTTAAAAGCTTGTCACAGATTTCTAGTAGGGTGTATGACGGTTAATGTTTATGTATTTTGCATCTGAATATGCTTGGGTTTTCCACTGTTTTTGCTTAAGTTCATGAAGACCAGAAGTTTGGTTTAAGAATCAAAATGCAGCTAAGTTGAAGTTGAGATGTATTTTCCAAACTTCCATAATCCACTTGTGGAAGGCAGAAGTCAAAATTCGAAGAGCGAAAAAACGAAGCCAAATAGTCATTTCATGGATCTTTGGATTCTGCAGCGAGGGAAGGCAAGATCGACAGTTGAGATTGACCCCTCAAGATTGACGGTGTGGAATAAGCCAAGAGGAAAGTGGGAAAATGGGTGAAATACGAGGTAGAACATTGGTTTCCGATTTTCAAGTTCTGTAGCGGAAGGGTAGAAGGAGGAAGGAGAAAAAGAGCCAAAAGCTCTAAGAAAAAGTTGGGTTTTTTACTTCCGAGTTCCACAGCAGAAGGGAGGAAGGCAGAAGGATGAAAAGAGATGAAAGCTTTAATAAAAAGTTGTGTTTTCGACTTCCTAGTTCTGCAGCATAGAGGTGGAAGGCAGAAAGTGGTTAGGTGAAGGTAACAATTCGTTGGTTTTCTGATTTTCAAGTTCCGCAGCAGAAGGGAAGAATGCGAAAGGAGAAAGTGTGGATGAATGGTTTCGACGGATGTTAGGCTCTTGATTCTGAAGTCCGCAGTGAAAGGTGGAAGGGAAGAATGCGAGAAGCAAAAGTCGGAAGGGTCAGCTTCATGGGGGTAACGACCTTTCTAGGTGCAAAAGTGAAGTTAATCCCGGAATTTAATGTTGGCTATTTTTAAATGGCTTAAGGTCAAATGTTTTAGAGATTATAGCCAAATACTTGTAAAGAAATTATACTTAAAAAAGTTTATATGCATTTATTTATACAGGTTATTGGGGGACGTTACAACTTAAATCCAAGGTTGACTTCGATCGAAGATTGACTTAAATTTTGAATTTAACCCAAGGATGAATTGAATCCAAGGTTGTCTTAAATTTTGGTTTTAATCCAAGGATGAATTCAATCCACAATGACCCTTTCAGAAGAGGCTAACTGACATTAAACCATGGCTGACTTCAATCTATAATTGAATTTTTATGAAGGTTGACTTCAATCCAAGGTTGACTAGAATCCATGGCTAACTTTAAGGTATGGTTGGCTTTAATCCAAGGTTAACTTTACTCCTAATTTCACTTGAATCCATAGTTGAATTTATAAGAAAGGTTAACTTGAAACCATGGTTGAATTCAATCCTTGGGTGACTTTAATGCATAGTTGACTTCCATCCATAGTTAAATTTTAAGCAAGATTGACTTTGTCCAAGATTGACATCAATCCATGGTTGAGTTCAATCTGTAGTTGACTTTTAAGCAAGGTTGAATTCAATCCAAGGTTTCTTTCATTCCAAAGTGACTTCAATCCATCATTGGCTTCAATCCATGGTTGACTTTTATGTAAAGTGCAAATTTAACTAAGGTTTCCTTAAATCTTAGGTTGACTTCAATCCGTGGTTGACTCTAATCCAAGGATGACTTGAATCAAATGTTTACTTCACTCCATACTTAACTTCATTACAAGGTAGACTTCAATCAATATTTTGCTTTAATCCATAGTAGGATTTTAAGAAAGCTTAACTTTAAGGGAAGGTTGACTTCAATCCAAGGTTGGCTTCATTCCAATGTTGACTTCAATCCATGGTTGACTTTAATCCAAGATTTCCTTCAATCCAAGGTTTAATTAAATCGATGGTTGACTCAAGGAGGGATGATCAAGCGGATCTGCTTCAGGGTTTCCATCCGATGGTGTGGATGTTGAGTGGAGAGAGAAATATTATTTCCCTCTCTTTCATCAATTAGCATCATCCCTCCAATTTCATTAAGGGACACATCCTATACACTCAGTGGCCTTCCCCTCCCATGGTCTACATCGTAAGTAGGAAATTTGGGAGAAAACTATTGAATATTAAGCATTAAATAAATTAAATACTAGTTTAAATATTGTTACAACCAAACGATTATGCCAACATTATTTATGCGATCCATTCTCCAATGTAATGTAATGAAATAAATACCTGCTATCAATGTAATCACTGCATTGTGCACTTTGCAATTAATAAAATGTGTTGTCCAGTTTTTCTAGTTTATTTTATTTCTTGCGTCCATGATTTATTAACCTCGTATCGGAGCTTGGACAACCCTTGGACAACCCTGACTTTGTCATGAGAGTGGCTGGAATATGAACTTATTATTGTAATCATGGTCATTAGATGTACATAGCTTAATATAGGAGAGAAGAATGTGCTATTTAGTGTGTCATTTTTTATGTGTGTTTTGTCAAAAAATAAGGAGCATCCTATTAGCCCCTGTGGAGAAGAAACAATTGATCATTATGATTAACTATTCATCGCCATTGTAGAGGAGATCACATTTTGTAGGAAGGAGAGCCACCATTTGATAAAGATGCACAAATTCCCACCAATAGATAGTTGTCATGAAAAATTGTTCCATGCAAGAGCAGCCCAGTTATCGTGGAAGACTTCTTAAAGCCACTATAGGAAAGAACACATTGTTTGTAATGGTGAAAAATATAATTACTCGAGTTACCTTCCTCTTTTTTTTTCTTATAAGGTGGAATAGATATGTCAAAAGAAGAAGACAATGATAGTTTTGTATATCCATTAACTTATGTTATACAATTATATTTTAAAGGTCCAAATCCTAGGCTCTATTAAGCTCGGAGAGGGATCAAAACTAAAAGACACATATTTTTATTTATGGTCCACATATAATATTTTTATTATTAATATTTAATTTTATTTATGGCTACATATAATATTTTTTTTATTTTGTTAGGAATGAACATTACAACATCTTCCCCATATATGGTTTTAAAACAATGAACAAGTTCCTCCTAAAACCATGGGTTGTTTAGGAGGCCTTGCACATGGTCTTAAAACCATTTGCAATGCTCTCCTAAACCATGCACAATAAAACCATGAGGCCCTCCTAAACCATGTACAATAAAACCATGGGTTGTTTAGGAAGCCTTAAAACCATGTGCAAGGCCGTCACTTTTTTTGGGGACAATTCAATTTTTATTTTTTATTATTTTGTAATTGTGTTGTTTTTCTTATCGAAAATTTTTTGGCCGATAATTAATTTTTTTTAATTTTTTATTGTTTTGTTAGGTAGGGACATTACAACATCTCCCCCATATTAGTTTGTTTTTGTGACAAACATTTATTTTGGCTGATAAATCAAAATTTTTAATTTTTTATTGTTTTTTAGTAACAAAAGTTACAAGATCTCCTCTCCCGCAATAATTATTTGAGATTTTGGAGTGGACAAACACCTATGCTTTTTCTAGATTGCCGGATTATGAGACAAGGGTACTCTCCATATTGATTCTATGGAAGTCGTTACAAATTCAAAATAACAATTATTAAGAAAAATATATATATATAATAATTGATGCATGGATAACTAGTAGATGATGCATGGATACCTTGTAATAGATAACTCATTTAACTAAAAGAAGAGGAGAACAAGTAACTGAACTTTATTAGTGGCACTTGAAGTATTAATATGGGTTAGTTACCTTCATAGAGATTTAAATCTTAGAATTTGGGGTGGACTTCCATCTATGTTTTTCATAGATTGAAGGAGGAAGAAAGAATTTTATTCTCTAGATTGACTTTATGTGCATCATTCAAAATTCAAAGTAAACCATTATAAAAAAAACATACAAGTAATATTTGGTAGTTGATGAATGGATAGTTGGTAGTTGATGCATGGATAGCTTGTAGATAATGAAGAGAGACAGTGATAACATGTAGCCGGTGATGGATAACTCATAGCTCAATCACTTTAATATGACATACTTTCCAACATCAAAATAAATAATTATATATAAAAAAAAATGGTAGCTAATGAATGGAGCTAATGAAGAGAGACGGTGATAACATGTAGTTAGGCATGTACCCATGATAACATGTAGCCGGTGATGGATAACTCATAGCTCAATCACTTTAATATGACATACTTTCCAACATCAAAATAAATAATTATAAAAAAAAAATGGTAGCTAATGAATGGATAACTTGTATTGTGGCACAAGCAAGTCATAACTAGAAGAAGTTCGGTGATAATAGGTAGGTGAAGCATGCATAAGTGGTGATTACGAATAAGCATGGAGAGCAACACATAAGAATTAGGAAGGAGGGCTCCTAGTCTAGAATCCTAACAAGAGTGACTAAGTTTCATACGAGTAACAACAATAAAATATTGTGGAGCAACTATATCTCATTTAGAATCTCTTGCTCCCAAGTGCCACAAGAAACCTCTTCTTGAAGAAAAATTGAGTGTCATGATGTTGAGGACTATACAAGGATGCACATGATGCCATTCCTTAGGAGCTCAAGAAATACCAAGAACTGAAATCCCACTTTGGGGTAATCAGTGTAGGCTATTCTAACTACACATTGTGAACGAATGAGTTGTGAGAAGGGAAGAGAAATCTAAGTCATTGCAAATATTTTAATTTCTACACTTATTTTGCAGTTATAAGAGATCATTTTTGTGGTCTCTATTTAGTTTGTACCTATCTCAAAAAATTGAAAATGGAAGTCATTGCTAATATTTATATTTTTGCTTTTCATTTTGGCAATCATTAGAGATAATTGTTTATACTTTTTTCAAAATATAATATTGTTTTATAAAATATGATTTTTCAATCAATATCATGTTTATTGCTTACACATGAATTTGGTACAAATTTGGAGGCATGAAAATACATAAAAAAAAAATAGTTTACATCTTACAATAAAATTAGATTTCACTACAACACACAAATATTCATAAAATAAATTAAATTAAGAACATTCAAACATTGAAATTATTGATTGTGTAGAACAAAAGCGTGTCTTTAAATAGCCACAATCCATTACTTGTCCCCTTTGACTTTGGGTAGATCCAATTCTATTTGATCAATTCCTGTTGGGAACCTATCAAATTGTGATTGTGATTCTGAATTTAATGATGAATTCTTAAACACCTATATTGCCTATATTCTCGGAATTTCAAATTTTAGGATTTCTTTACCAAATTTTTCTAAATCTCCACGAAACCTGCCGGATTAGTTTAAATCGTTGAGCTTTAAGCTAAACACAATTTAACAACTTAAAAAGAAAACCTTTTACAGCAACTTTGAAAAAAAACCACACCATTTTTCAGCAATGCATTCCACAATCTTGCACCAGAATACAAGTGGCCCAATTTAACATACATATTGTATTGTTTTGAACAAAACTAGATAAGGAATATATGGAATGCTCTTAATCTTAAAACCATCATATAGTTATTGCTACAACACACAAAAGTTGTCACATTTACAGCAACACATCAAGATAATGATGGTTTTGCTACAACAAAACTTCTAATTCTACAGCAACACAAAACTGTTTTATTTTAGAGCAACACATCAAAGCTGACCTAGCGGATGAAAAATTATGAAAAAAAAGCAGAAAGAAATTGAGTCCTGTTATTGAGGATTTGCTTCTCACTTTCCCTTCCGTTGCGGTTTCGGTAGCGCTTTGCTTTGGTTCCGACTATTGGGGTTTCTCTTTTCCTGCTTACCTTGCCTTTCATTCACAGCGGATGGTTTTTCATTTTTATGCACATCCATGTGGTTTACAATATCAACTAAGACAGTCCTTTTCTCATGTGGTATGGTTGGATGCTGACTCTGTACACGTTTTTCTGAAAAATCTTCATGTTTTCTGTTTGCTTCGTTGAGATCTCGAGAAAGCTGACTTTTCTCATCCATAAGAGAATTAATCTCTCCCCGCAGTGACTTAATTGTCTTTTCTTGTTCTTCTTTTTCCTTCAAGAATTCAGAGTATTTCTCCTCCATCACTGTATATTTGTTGACAGACTCTGCTTGAAGTAATTCAAATTTCCTCTTCAGATTGTCCTTTTCTTGCACTAAATTGGCATTTGCTTTATGCAACTCTACAATTGTATTACTCATCTCCTCCACCTGGTTGCTAAGTTTTTCATTTTCACCCATCCTTTCGTGAATAGTTTTATCCCTTATTTCAAGCAGACACCTGATATTACGAACCTCTTTTGCTAACATTTCATTGTGTTGTTTCAACGAATTTCCTTCTACCTTGTACTGCTGAATTACATGAGAATGTTGCTTTACCTTTTCATCCACTTGCTTTTGAAGGCTATTGATTTTTTTTTCCATCGTTGCTTTTTGTTTAAGTAAAGCCTCCAACCTCTCTTCCTTGCTTACAGACACAGCTTCCAACGCCTGCTTTTCATCTTCCAGGCTAACTAGTTTTTCACTGTACTCATTCAACTGGGCCTTCAAAGACTCCCCTTCAGTCTTTAGCTCTCTATTTGTCTGGCTGAGTGACCCTTTCTCGTTAGCCATCAACTCGAGGTTTGTCTGTAGCTCTGCAAGCCTGCTCAACAGGTTCTTCTTTTCAGTATTAGAAACTTCTTGTGCCATATGGCTACTTCTAGTGATCTCGACAGTCTCCTTTTTGGCAGCTTCAATCTGTGATAAAAGAATATCCTTTTCTAATTTCCAACATTTATTGTTTGCCTCTAATTCAGCAGATCTCGCTTCAATTTGATTTGTCAACTTCAAAACAGTAGCCTCCATTTTCTTTTTATCAAGGTTCACAGCTTTACACTCGTCTTCTTTCGCAAAAATTTGGGATTTGAATCTTTCCTCAGCTTCCAACAATTGTTCTTTTGCTTGAGAAATCGCAGCTTGGTATTCTCCATACTTCCTTTCATGCTCTTTTTCCATCGTTGCATTTTGTAATTAAATCCTCCAACCTCTCTTCTATGCTTACAGACACAGCTTCCAACGCTTGCTTTTCATCTTCCATCCTAAAAAGTTTTTCACTGTACTCATTCAAATGGGCCTTCAAATACTCCCCTTCATTCTTTAGCTCTTTGTTTGTCTGGCTGAGTGACTCTTTCTCGTTAGCCATCACCACGAGGTTTGTCTGTAACTCTGCAAGCCTGCTCAACAGGTTCTCCTTCTCAGCATTAAGAGCTTCCTGTGCCATTTCCCTACTTCTAGTGATTTCTACAGTCTCCCTTTTCGCTGCTACAATCTGTGATAAGAGAATATCCTTTTCCAATTTCCGACCTTTACTGCTTGCTTCTAATTCTGCAGATCTCGCTTCAATTTTATTTTTCAACAGCAAAACAGTAGCCTCCAGACTCTTTTTATCAAGATTCCTTGCTTTACACTCATCTTCTTTCGCAGAAATTTCGGTATTGAATCTTTCCTCAGCTTCCAGCAATTGCTCACCTGCATGAGAAATCGCAGCTTGTATTCTCCATACTTCCTTGCATGCTCTTTTTCCATCGTTGCGTTTTGTTCAATTAAATCCTCCAACCCCTCTGCTAAGCTTCCAGACACAGCTTCCAACGCTTGCTTTTCATCTTCCACCCTACCGAGTTTTTCACTGTACTCATTCAAATGGGCCTTCAAAGACTGAGCTTCAGTACTTATTTCTCTATTTGTTTCGCTCAGTGACCTTTTCTCACTAACCGTCAATTCGAGGTTTGTTTCTAACTCTGCAAGCCTGCTCAACAGGTTCTCCTTCTCCGCATTAAAAGCTTCATGTGTCATTTGGCTAGTTCTAATGATCTCGGAAGTCTCCTTTTCGGCTGCTGCAATCTGTGATAAAAGCACATCCTTTTCCAATTTCCAGCCTTTATCGCTTTCCTCTAATTCTGCAGATATCGCTTCAATTTGATTTTGCAACTGCGAAACAGTAACCTCCAAATTCCTTTTATCAAGAGTCCGTGCTTTACACTCGTCTTCTTTCGCAGAAATTTTGGTGTTGAATATTTCCTCGGCTTTCATTATTTTCTTGCCTGCTTGAGAAATCGCAGCTTGGTATTCGTCATCCTTCCTTCGAAGTTCTTTTCTGAATTCTTTTTCAGCCTCGTTCCATTCTTCAGTCTTTCTCCTTGCAGCTTCAATTTCAGATTGCATTTCAGTGAGATTTGTTGTCGAAACATCTTTTTCTTTTCTTAAGCCATCGATTAGTTTAACAAGATTGTCATTGAGTAACCGCAAGTTTGATACTTTATCATCTTCTACGGGGAATGAGGGTACATGTACAACTTTAGCCTTTTCTTTCTCAGATCTCTTGGGCCTGCCCTTCTTGTTATTGCCTGTCATCTTGTTCACCTACGAGACCTATCTACCTAAGGAACCAGCAGTTTGCATAATTTGACATTAGACACAGAGAACCCATAATGGCTATAAATTCCAAACTTTTGCACTAACAAAACCAACAAAATGAAAAAGGGGTTGAATAATGTAGAAAGAAATAGGATTTGAAATCTCTGGAAAATGGAAAAAACAATAATGTATTGAATTAAACAGAAACGTAAATACCTCTTTCTTGGACGTAAATGGATTTACTGTGCAGGCAGCTACAACAGACCCTGCCAAAAAACCACTTCTTTTATTCTGTTCTGCAATAAACCCAACAAATTCCACAGCGAAATTCTCAGACAGTTGAAAGAACTGCAACAAACCCAACAAATTCCACAGCAAAGTTCGAAGACAATTAGAAGAACTAGAGGACAGACACTCCGAAAGTTATAATTGTTTAGTGCATTACATAAATATTGGTCTGTCTATAAATAGTCAATGGAATTTTTTCGCTTAGTGGTTACCACTTAAAACAAGGGTTTTCAATGGAATTTCACATAGAAAAACATATTAAATGGGATTTCAGGTTCTTGTTATTGATCTTGTCGGGTAGAAAAAGTGAGGTTAGGGGTTTCAATGAGACTTTCCCTTTTATTATTGATATTCTTTGGGACCGAAAGTGGGGACTCAACGCAATTAAGTTGATAGAGTAGAGATGAATTTAAGAGTTTTTTAATCTTGAGATTATTTGTAAAAATAACTAATGTCAATTAATGTTGTCTAAGGTAAGAGTTGTGAGGTGGTTTATAGCCCAATATGAGGCTAGATGTTATCACTTAGCTTAGCTTGTGTACCAAAAACAGACTCAATGCAAGTAAGTGTTAAAGTAGAGGTGAATTTAATGGGGTTTTACTGTTTGAGATTATTTATAAAAATGATTAAGCTTAATTAATTTAATTAATGTGATCTAAGGTAATAACACTGAGAGTAGTGAGGTGGTTTATAGCCCTACATAGCCCAACATGCGGTTATCAATTTGCTTAGATTCTGTACCAAAAATAAAATGCAATTTAAAAAATTCATGTGAGTTTATAAAAAAAAAAATTACAAAAAAAAAAAGTTATTAAAAAAATATATTTTATCTCATAAAAAAAATTAGCCCAACTAGAGGGATAAAATTTATTGAGGGGGTAAATTTTTGGAGGTGTAAGAAAAAAATAATCAAGCTTCAATAAATTAGAAAATAAGATCCCTCTCCTTGTTGATAGTTGAGTTTAAAATGGATCTATGTTGGCTTAATATTAATCACCTTATTGTAATGTGGTAGGGTTTGCTTCATATTTAGCTCCAATATGGATTATGAAGTAATATGCAATTTTACTCTTAGCTTTTCCATTCTAATGTGTAATGGAAAATATAATAATCAAATACCAAAAAATATAAAATACAATTAAACATGCTTCATTAAAATACATCTACATGAACATCTAATATCCCCCTATTCATAAACATTTAATTGCAATGTTATATTCTAGACTATACGTTCTGAAAACATCATCTGTGATGATAAGTTCTAGACTGTATGTTTTGATGAGTTTGGCTCGCTGTGGTGTCTGCCCAAATGGTCCATGGAGGATAGTTGTAACAACTACATTTTTCCTTTGATAAAAATATGAATGAAAGGGACAAGCCACGTTAAAAGAGAAGACTATGCGTGTAAGGGTTGGAGACGTAGAGCAATAAATCTCAGGAAAGTACATTAGGCTCCAGACAGACCCTAGAGAAAGCAGGGCGCAGTGGACTGCTGACAGGGATTCTATGGTGAATGCACCGGAGTTGTGGAATGAGATCGGACAGACCCTGGAGAATTAGGGGATGAAGTGGTTGATGAGGATTCCTTGGGGAATGGACCGCAGCTGCAGAAGTAAGACATAGGCAACCAAACTATAAAGGAGCATATGCGAGGAGGCAGGACATTGCTGAGTATGCTGGGAATGAATGAACTCTTGCTATGTGAGCACTCTCTGAAGTGTTAGGCAAGAGTTGAGAGAAATACTTGCTGTGTGAGCACTCTGAGAAGTGTTAGGAAAGTGATATCTGTTTGGAAACTGAATTGAGGCTAGCTGTCTCTGCTCTTAGCACTCATAGTGAGCTCGGGGGTGATTGAGGACAGAGCATATATGTGCCTAATCTATAGTTGGGTGGAATGTGGTTGTCCCCCTTTCATTGCGGCACGACTTACCAATAGGTTCTATTACTCGGTTTTGTTTATGAAAACTATCGATCTCAAGGTATGTTGTATATGTGTAAACATGTGTTTCATTATCAATAGAATGACAACAGAAGCTTTGGATTTATTGATGGGAGTGATGCTTATGAATGGGTGTACTCATACACTGTTTTGCATGATTGTGCCTTGCATTTGGTAAGATGGTAACTCAGATGGTGTACTATTGTTTATACAGAGTTACATGTATGTTGTGTGAACCCCTATGATTGATGAACTCAAGCCATGTCTGTGTACGTGTGAATGTATGTTTCAATGTTGTAGAGATGATAAAGGAAGATTTAAGTTTGTTGATGAAAGCATTGCTCATGACCTGGTGTATGCTCATACCACTATGTTGCATTTGTTATGTAGTGCACTAAGGGTGTGATACTTTGCTCTATTAAGAGTGGCTATGACTGCATTGGACGCATAGATCACTGAAAATGTAATGTACCTACTATGTTTGATCAACCATAATTTGTATGTTGATACAGTCCCCTTAAGGAAACACACAGTAGAATAGTGTAGATATTCATGTAGAGTTTACTACTATTATACTCTCCTGCATTTCACATCTACATATGCATTTTGGTTTCCCATGCATTTTGCTTAAGTTCATGGAGGCTAGAAGCATGGTTACAGAGTCATAATGCATCTGACTTAAGCATGTCCGCACCCTGGAATTCGCCTGCGGAATGTGGAAGGCGAGAGGTGGAAAGAAAAGTTGAAATAAGGTAAAAAGTGGATTTCTGCACCCCTGAGCCCGTCGCGGGAGGCAGGAGTCAAAAATAAAAATAAAAAAGAAAAGAAACAAGGTAAACATGTTGGTTTTTCGCATCCCAGACTCTGCTCATGGAATGCAGAAGGCAGAAAGTGGAAATTGGGAACAAAAAATAAAGGTAATTAATTTTGGTTTTTTTGCTACCTCGAGTCGTCCCGTAGAATGCGGAAGGCGAGAGACGGAAAGCGGAAGGTGAACAATTGACCATAAGGCAATTTGGGATTTTTGCTACCGAGGGTCCATTGTGGAAAGTGGAAAATGAACAAAGGACTCCATCGTATTTTGTGTTTTTGCTACCCAAAGGACGTCGCGGAAAGCGGAAGGCGAAAAGTGAAAAGAAATATAGGGCGAATCTAGGAGTTTTTGCCTATCGCAATCTGCATAGCGAAATGTGGAAGGAGGAAATAGAAAATGAGTTTTCATCTTTCTATCACATCTTGAGTGTTTGAACAACAAACATAGTAGCAAAGTGCATTAGAATATCATTTGGGATATTACCATTTTTTAATTTTCGAGGATCCTTTTATTGGTGGTTTCTATACTTTGATGTTGATATGAGATCCATGAGTACGATTTATGTAAAAAAAATGGGTGTTGAGGCATAAACATGGTAAATACGAAAACGCTATCCATATTCTCTAATTACACATTTTCTGTATGGATCATTGTCAGCAATGCCTATAAACCATGATACAATCCCTCTTTACGGTGCCTTGGCATTTGAGTTGAATTGATGTTCCATTATGATATATTTGGCACTATAGATGCCTCTTGGATCCATGAACATACTATTGGAAGCATACGAAGAGAATTAAACCCCAACCTTTACTTTGTAGGATTACAGAGAAAAATCCTCAAACTACCACATTTGAACCGTGTATGGTATTAGTCACCTCGAATTGGGACATGGGAACAACGATTAGGTTATTTGTGGAACGATAATATTCCTAAAGGTATAATGAAGATCATGGTATAATGGGAAATTTTCAAAATTGCATTGTGTTTATTTAAATTTCTTTTGTGTTATACTTGGTTTATGTACTCAAAATCTAATTAATCACAATTATTATTAACTTAAAGAATTTATCACTAATATAAGGAACATCTAAAAGTTTCACGAACACTTAAGGACACCTAGTTTTTGTCTTGCATAAGAGTACCATTAATAATTATAACAAATGAATTCCCTTCAATATTGGTTTTAGGGATTCAAGCAACCTTGGTTTCAGGCTTATTTTTTTCATGACATGCACATAAAAATATTTTTTTCCATTGATTCTTGAATGTATATTTCAAACATTAACATTCATAAAAACCTCATTGGGGAAGGAAGTTCCTAGTTTTTCTATTCTCTTGTTCTTGTGTGATTTTATTTTATGATAACTCCTTCGAGGCAATCTCAAAGAATTCTAGGTGAAGTTAGTAATATTGAGCCTATTATAAATATCTAAGGAAAGTGAAATGCCTTCGACTAGTTTGAAATCCTTGTGATTTCCTCTCATTTAGATACTAAATCATATTTCCATGACAATCATGATTTGTCTCTCACATACATGGGCTATTTTTGTGTCGTCTATTACTTAATCCTCAACTTCAATTGTTATTTGCAAGTGTAGTCAATTTACTCCTACAACAATGCCCGATAATTGTGAAAAGCTAATCAAGCCACTTGGTACATTTCAATATGAGATGGTTGTTGATGCCACACCAAGGCATGTATCCTTTCTTCTAAACAGTGTGTCAACTATTCCTCATTTACATAAAATCAAAACCCACGTACTCGATTTTTTTGAAGATGGCATTACTATCACGTAGTTTCTTTCTCAAATGCATGTGATGATATGTGAATGAGACCTTTTGTAACTTTATTAAAAGCTAGTATTGTTGAGTTCTGAACTCCTTGATAAGATCCTTTCCATCTAGTTTGAGTTAACTTATTGGTTTAACTCCTATTCTTCATGACATGAAAATTTTTATTGAATACACGAGAAATTACAACAATTTATCTTTCAAAAATGATGAAACCTTTAGACTTTCAATCTATGGTTTATAAAGGTGGTTAATAGGGATCCACAAGGTTATTATCCTAACTCACCAAGCAAATCTGGTAAGTTGTTATAATATTTTTCCATGTGCTTATTGAAATAGGTTAGAAGAGAATATCGTAAGATAATTTAGGGTTTGATATATAAACTTGCCTTGAATTTGAAGGGAAAAACCTTAGAACATGTTGTTTTCCTCTTAACAATCTAAGTAAAATCAACATGTTTGCTATATTGTAGATCATTCAAGATATGAATAGCACAATGATCTCATTTGAATAAGTTGTTTGTTGATTTCAAACCCCCTACCCCTCATCCATTGCAAATGATGACAAGGCTTAATAATGTTCAACAAATCATTGTGACTTATGCATGGTGTAATTAATATGAGACACATGATCCTAAGACATGAATCACTCTTGATTTCCAAAGAACATGTTGTTGGGATATTATAAACCCACTCCATGCTTAGGATAACAATATTTAATTATTTATGATTAATTTCCTATCCACTAGCCTAGATAGTTGCATCCACTTGCACCACTTGGTCAACACTTGCCATATATACCCCAGGAGTGCCTTTTTCCTGATTTTGGTTAGATCCTACCCACTTTATTGACTACCATATTTAGTAATTGCGTCTTCCCACAAATTATGTTTGTATCCTGTTTTATTCCTTCCTTTCAGTGGATAAGGTAAAGCCAGTCAACTAGGAAACTACTATCTTTTGTTGCCAACCCATCCTCCATGATTTTCTCTCTAGATTCTAGGATTAACATGTTTTTCCATCACTCATGACAACTCACTCATTCTTTATCTAATTTGTGAGGTCCTTAAAAGAGTTGGAAAGTGCTTTAGTCACATATGGGGGTTTATCATATTTAGTAAGCCCGATTTATGAGCTAGCATGAGTTGTCTTATAACAACTCATTTTTCTTTTATAAGGATGTATTACTATTGTAATAATCATCAATTCATTTGATCAATAATACTTGGAAAGATATTGTATCACTTATGTTGTGTTCAGTCTCTTTATTCTTCTCTCTATTTTCCTTATATGTTGGCCACTTTTCCTAACTCGTGCGACCTAGGTTCTGTGCAGCCTGTCAACCCAACAAACACCCAAGATATAGGCCCGATAGAGTAAGCCCCGTCAGCAACACCTGCGAAGCAAGCGTAGTCTCACTCGAGATATCTCTTCAATGGGTAACCAATGAAAACAAGTTTTCATGATTGTTGAGGGGTTATAGTCCCTTGGCACGCTGCCAAGGAGCTCAATGAAGGCAACGAGATGGGTGGACAGTGGAGTCATTCTTGTGTGAATGAGCACAACAATATGTCAGCGCACACAATCCTATCCTTGTTCCCAACCTCACAACTGGCGCAACTTGTGCGGCGCAGCTGACTCGTACTAACAAACTGTCTGCGACTTACATTGTGACTTAAGACATGAACGCATAGGATGATATATACATATATTTCAACGGCATTCCCTAATCATTCATCTATTGATTATAGTACAACATCAGGTATTTAATCAATATTTCATCACCATACAGGAAGCAAATAACAACCATTCACATAAACATTCACAACATTAGTAATCCATTCAAACACAAGAGATAACGTGGAAACCCATATGGGAAAAACCACCAAGGTGCTCTTCATCTGGCATGAGAAAATGGTATAACACCTTGCAGTCTGCACAATGTAGACTGATCTTATGATATATCTTTATGACTTAGACTTCTAGTTTGCATGCTCTCTGGTTTTTTCTTCTACCCTACTTCTAATCCTAGCGGTCTGCACACATAGCAGCTAGATCTGCGGCTCAATATTCTCCTATCACTACCAGACTCTTCCTGAGTCTTCTCTTCCTCTAATCTCTACAACATTACAACAAAATGGCATCCTTCACTATGGATCACCAATGAATAGCCAAAACAATAGCCATTACAAACCATTGATCAACCAGTACCGAACTCAGGACCAACCTTCTAACTACTGAAAAAAACCCAACTAAAAAGCAATCACAACCAACCTTCTAACCATTGAATCCCTCCTATTTATACTATTTTACATGACCACGCAAGGTCGACTGCATATAGGTAGTTTGTTAACTGTCACCATCAGCCACCCCTCATGCTACAGCTATGGTGATTACAACTTGACATGAGGAAATATTAGCCCGACTTACAAATATTCCCTCATACGTGTGTTGCTGCAGGCTTACGCCGCTTTAAATGACCATGATCTGCACCTGTTGCTTTCCGGTCGTTATCACCTGCACGCTCATGCGCTCACCTTTCCTTCATCGCACTCCTCTCCATTCTTCCTGCGCTGACCCTTTGCTTCCTTCGTGGCCTTCCTTTCTTTCTTTCGCGCGTGCGGTGCACCTTATTTTGCTTGCGCGTGAACTTCTTTCTTATGCTCCTTTCCTAGTCCAATAGGCCCCCAACACTCACATCTGGCTCGTCCCGAGCCACGAAGCAATGGTCATAGGAGGAGGTGCAATCTGCGCGATCGTCTCTTTGCTATAAAAAAAAATCCTTGTGCACCTTCTCCTGCTTCCTGCCTTGTGCACTTTGTTCCTTATGCTTTTTTTTGGCAGTGTTTCCTGCACCGCAGCCTCATCCAATACTTGGAAGAATTTTTAGATTACAAATCTTTAGTTACTTTAGTCTTACAATTTCTTCCTTGGCATCATTTGAAGACTCTTAATGGTGAATTCCACTTTTGAATTTCACCAGGGTTGTTAGTGTCACATTCTAACACAACAATCCAATTCTTATTATCATTCTCAGGCTCCTAGGGTTTTCCTTGTGTTTGCTGCAGCTTGCCTTTCTGTTGTTCTTCTTGGTCCTCTTCGTCCTCCTTTTCCTCTTCCTATTCTGCAGAGATGGACGGGAAGTGCCCAACTGATGATCGATGTGCCAGAGATATGAATTTTGAAGAATGAAGCATTGTCCATATTGAAAACCAGAAAATCCCTGAATTCAAGGGAGCGATCAGAGGTGAATGATTCCCAACTTTTATGAATTTCACCTCAGCATCATGATCTACAAGACATATCTGGCCATGTAGCACTTCTCTGGTCCTTCCCCACATGGAGGCCTCACGTGGATTGCCGAAAGTTGGGCCTGCTCGCCAACCTTGCAGGCTTAGTGAAGTGGCGCAAAAACTCAAATCCCCATCGGGTTCCTTCCAGGTGTCATAGTGAGGGCTGCTAACCAACTGAAAAATAAATAGCTAAAGGATGACTTCGCTAGAGACTTCTAGCTGGGTAGAAATAACTTGCATACTGTTAACATATTTCTTATTCCCATCATCGAAGATAACCCACACACTGAATGTTGTAGCAACTGCTTTATCTAGCAGGGCTACTCGCCATGCCACACCCCAACCCATCTGTAACTAGTGCTCAAGCAACACGACCAAGTGATGTTTTCTCTAGGCACACACTTATTTTATAAGAGGAGCATCGGGTCACATGCCATCTAGGATTATCCAGGTGCATCATTAGGACAAGACCTTCCTCTGGCGCACCAGATCTACCTCTCATATTTTCTATGATTAATCCTGTCGTCATTCTCCCATACTAACAGTCGTGATCGAGTATTGATGTGATGGCTGGTCACCATCACATAGCTTCCCGCACTTGATGAGCTAGTCGTTTTTCCAAGGGCGATGTCTTGTCACGAGCACCAAATATTTGTTGAATCCTCATGCATTTAATGGTCCATCGGTGCCTGCAAACTGTCTGTGACCTCTGGCCAATTGTCTCTTAGCTAGTTTGTTGGCAGGTTTATAGCACACCATTCTTTCCGTGTAACTTTGTCTTTCCGTGCAAGATACATTGGGGATGCCTCCCTCGTTGCTTTTTTTTTTGCTGCACGCCTCGACCTTATTTCCTTGCATTGTTTTAAGTTGCTGGTGCCAGCTCAGGATGCGTAGCAGAATGAACCTTGTCTTGGAATGCCTTCACCATCTGCTGAACCTTAGCGACTTCCTCTGCAACTTCCTCTGCTTGTGTAGCCAACTGCTCAACATGGTCAAAATGGACATGTTCCAATGATTTTGCCTCTATTTATTGTACTAGGCCTTGAAGTTTTTGCTGCACAGGATGAATAAGGTCTATGAGTCGCTTGGCTGCCGACTGATGTGTCTCTATCTCAACTTCCCTAACCTTTTCTCGTTCGTGAAGGGTCTGCACTTCTTGCTGCAGTCTCTTGATCTCTACATTTTTTATGACCTTATGCTAGAGAGGTAGCTTCCTCATTTCTGCCTTTGTAGTGCATATTTTCTCATCCGCCTCTCGTGCACTCTACCTGATTTCCTTAGTTGTTTCATCTTCGAGCAGTGCTCCCCAAATGTAGTGACAAAATCTGTGGCCTTTGCGCAGAGTGCTTTTCCTTCTATAATTTTCTCAACAGCTTCAGACCCTGCTCTTCTTCTTTCCTCAAGCACCTCTGGGGGGTGTGCTTGGCATATTCCTGGCTTGCAGCTCCTCCATTTGTTGTCGAAGATCCTATGCAATCATTGTGAGCTTGGTTACTTTAGCCAGGGAGTCTTCATCTTCTTGTTCTACTTCTGGCGGGAATGCTGTAATGGTATTCTTGATGGAGTCCACTAATGTTACACAGTTTTTTTCGCATGCTAGTATTTCCTGTTCTTTTTCAGCAAGAAGGGTGATGCACCCCTGCAATTCTTTCTCTTTCTCCTTCAATAGGGCCTTGCGCAACTTTGCCTTCCGCTGCTGTTTTGTTTCCTAATAAGCAACAACATTTTCCCTTGGCCAAATTTTGGACGCGACCTCCTGCTGAATGCTATAGACTTCCTCCAGGGCTATCTTGGAGAAGTCTATCTATGCACTGTTGTCATCAGGACCTGCACTTGTCTCTGCGTCTGCCTCCAGTGCCTACCTCTGAATCACCACTTTGATTGGCGACACTAATGGTGGTGTAACTAGTGGAATACTGGGATCAATACCATATGTCTCAGTCTCCACAGTGGCTTTGACATCTTGGATGGCCTCTATCAATTTATTGAGATGGCCCTTGACTTGGGTAGCAATGTTTAATTGCTGTGTCCTTAGACTAGCAAGGTTATCTTGTGCGACCTTAGCAACAGTGTCGACAATTTCTTGCAGATCATCTTCAGTCAATGTGTTCGTGTTCGCTGTTCTATCGGCTTTCTACTTCTTGTGGGACGAGTGGTCCTCTTCTTGCTGTGTTTGCGTCCATGTCTGCACATGCTCTTGACTTGGTGGGAGCTCGGATGCATGATGGTTCGAGTCATCAATATTATCATCATCCTCATTGTGTTCCTGCAACAGATCATCTTGGTTGTCGTCGCCTTCATGCTCTTCGCCATTAACTTGGTGAAGCGACGATTCCTTTGGATTCTGCTCTTCAGGAAGCGACTTTTCTAGTGGGCCACGCCATTCTTCCAGCCAAAGATTGATATTTGCATCCACATCCTCGTTTGTCACCATGAAGTCTGCATGGTGCACCTACTTCATTGGGCCCTTTGTTGGCAACAGGATTATATTATGCAATTCAGTTTGAAACTTGATGAATGTGGCGTACTTGTGTATCGTCGCAATACAAATTATGTGGGATTGGCGGACAACATCACATAATGCCTCTGCGTGTAAAAATAATGCAATGTTGTTATTCTTTTGCTGATTGCTGTCCACCTTGTCTTCCCACAAATTCTGGTACCTTGCACCAAGGCAAGGTAGTGGTACATCCATCTGGACCTAGTCCGTCAGGTTGCCCCACACAGTGAATGAAATCAAGATCAGCAACTAGGAATAGTGGATTTTGTAACTGTCCTTGTGCTGGGCCTACATCACATCGTCTATGAGTTCATTCAGTAGGTACCGTGACCAATTGAATACTCCCCCTAACGCGCATAAATCTGTGACTTCCACCACCGCTGTCGAACATTGATTGGGTATCATGTTGTGGAGCATCTTACAAGATAGGATATTTGCGGTGACAGGCACACTTTTGACCTAGATGGTCCCAATCAAGAAGCCCCGAAATGATCACTGAAGGTTATGCTTCCGCTTGATAGGGTTAATGTCTTGCTTGGCCAAGTATGGCGTAGGATCGTCGCCTTTGTTTGGGAGGCCAGTGATCCTTGAAATTAACTCAGCGTCGATCGGATATGGCTGATCCAGCCATAGGCATCCTCTGTGGAAGCAGGCCAGTAACTTCTTCACGTACGTATTGAATTGTATGCTATGGCCAAAGTAAGGCATGAACAACATATTTGTCAGACCTACGCGGGAAAGTCCCTCGGCCCAGTCCATTGGCCTGAGCACCTGGGTGTCACTTGTAGCGGACTGGTCCACGACCATGCAATCTGTTATTTGTAGTCCTTCCTGCTGTTGAGTGTCAAAATACTGGAACTTCAACCTAGCCAAATCAGGTAGGATACCCTTTAGCAAAGGAACGACGATAGGAATTCACGGCGCTACCAGAGTAGTCACCGCCTTCTTTTGGAGAGCCCTCTCCTCTACATCAATTCTCCTTGGCTGAATGTAATGTGGGAAATTTGGATCAAGTCGCTCTGCCTCCGACTCTCTTTGTGGTAGCAGGTCTTTGTCCATGACATCTTGTGCTCCTTCACCAACAGGTTCCTTTCCTCGCACATCCATGGTGGTGGTAGCCTTGCGTTTTCTCTGCTGTGGTGGTGGTGGTTCGGACACCTCTCCTAGTTGTGTCTCATCGGGCTACCTTGGCTCTTTTTCAGGTGCTACAACGGCTTGTTGTTTCCACGTTCTTTCCATGGGGTTAATATCTGGTTGCTGTACCTTGGGGAACTGTATTTCTTCTTCCTCGTCAATGGGGAAACCAGAGATAACAGTGGCGTCCGATGCCTCACTCTCACTAGGGATGTTAATTACCATGGACGTCGGAGTAATCAAACAAGGATGGCAGGGTTTAGCTCTATAATTGTGTGTCTCTAGTTTTCTCAGGTCTCACTGTGCATAACAGAATGCTTGATGGGGAGGACAAATATTTATACGGCTCTCTGCGTCCTGCAATCGTCACTTGATATGAGGTCGAGGTCTAATCAATCTCTTGGGTTACTTTTGCCGACACATTCTTCATTAACTTCTATAACTCATTTTCTTGGCTGTACATGTTAGGATAGTTATGGTAGTTATACCGAGGACGGGTGATGGGACCAAAAGGTATGCCACCCTGTTCCTCGTAGTGCGTCGAATTAATGTCACTTAGTTGTCACAGCTGCCAGAATATTTGTCAGAGATTCGTAGTTTAATGCTGACTAGCCTTTCATTTCCGCTTTTTGCATCCTTTTGCCACTTTTTTCTTTGTCTCACGTGCTAACGGCTTTTTTCTTTGCTTTCCTTTTCTACGCAAGTGACATCCTTTTTGCTTATATTCCTTCTGTGCATATTTCCTCTTTTGCGCAGCATTCTTGGCTCACGCAGATTCCTTCCCTACCCACTGCGTGCTTCCTTTTCCTTGCTTGAGTTTGCGCGGTGACTTGATTCCTACACACTTCATTGCTTGTGCTTTTCTCTTGTGCTTTTATGCCGGTTTTGTCATAGTCTTGCGACAGAGTAGGTTACGTCCTCTGGCCTCTCATCTTTTTTTTCACATTTTAACCCGGGATGTTATGCATGTCATAGTATGGCTTCGGGAAACTATCGTTCACCATACCTGCAACATCGGTACCATCTAAATTCTGGAGTTTTACTGCACCACATCACTGATGTGCATGATCTTCTATGGCCCTAGCCAATGTGTCTTCAGCTTGCTCGGGTGCTTGAACAATTCGTTGTCATACCATAAGACGATTCCTCCTTCTTCGACTGGATTAATCCTGATATGTCGATCATGCAATGTATTTTGTAGCTGCTTACTTGGTTTAGCATCTAGTCGCAGGGGTATTTTCATCTCCCCTAAGTCTCCCATTATTCCCCTCATTTTTGATAGGTTGGTAGGGAATAGGTTCTGATACTCATGCAGTAGATCCGTGATCTTTGCAGCTGCTTCCTCATCCCAATAATCTCTGATATTGGAGAACTTTGGGTTCTTTGGCGATCCGATATGTACTTCCTTGATTTTCAAGGGCTGGAGGAACTGATCACTTGAAATGCTACTTCCTTCTACTTTTCATGTGCCCTCGGATTTTGGTCTGCTAATATTAGTCATATCATCATTTGGGTCTCTGGTTAGACTGTACTACTGAATTGTTGTGCTATGATTGGTGAGAATTAGCCTCTTTGATAGGGATATCAGCAACTATATTCCCCTTTACCGTCTAAATCATAGCGTTAATTGTAGGGTGCTTATCAGCAAATTCAAATGTATGCGCACATTGCTTAGCGATTCTCTCGCAATCTTGGGTTCTTTGTCGCAGCTCCACAGAGGTATACCAGGTTTTACGTGTCATTTCCAATGTGTATATGAAACCCTCATAGGTGTGTAGCTCCCTTGACTCATTCTCCACCCGTCGCATAGACCTTGTAACTCTTGCACACCTTCTCATAGAGACTTTGTGTAATCTATTTTGCCAACCCTATAAAGTCTCACCTGAGTCAGATGTACATGAACTCGCGCATATCCAACTCAGGTTTCCATATTCTCTCGGATTCGTATAATCTTCCTGCATAGCTGTGACATTGTGGATCTGGTCGAGATAGTCACCTTGTCCCTCATTATAGACAGGCTCAACATATCTTTGTCCTTCTAATGGATCGATGGGTGATACTACCCTCATTTCCTCATCTTTGAATGAGAGAATCCTTTTCTTGAAATCTATGATGGTTTGATTGTCTATGGCCCAATCTATTCCTAGCAGAGCGGGGTATGGGTTCGTGTCATCAACAATGTTAATGACTTCAAAGTCTGCAAATGTGTGCAATCCTTGGACATCGACAGAGACATTGCTCAACCAGCTAATGGGTAGAACCATTACCTGATTAGCAAGTCGCAACTGGATAGAAGACCAGTCCAAGCGCGAATTTCCCATACTTTCCCAAGTTTGTAGCATCAAAATATTGACATCTGAGCCCATATCCAAGATGATATAATCCATGTCATAGTCACCTATCTGTGCAGTCATCCTTAACTCTCGACTAGTTTTACATTTTTTCCATACTTGGTTAACTTTCTTTTTAGGTCGTGGCTCTACAAATATCTCTTCTATCATTGCTTGTAGTTCTGCAATAGCATCTTTATCTTGCATTAGCATTAAACAACTTGACAGAAAGGTTCTTATCTTACTAACCTTTGGTGGAACCTTCTTTTGGAATATGCATTGAAATCATTCAGGCATTTCCTTGACTTCTGCAGAAGTCGATGGTACTTCTGGGCTTATGAATTTTGATTATACGTCCCAGAATACTTCTTTCTATTTCTGGACATTCAGTGGCTCCTTTTTCTGCGATGTTGGCCTTACTTGTGGCTGTGGTTGTTCTTGTGGTTTATCCTGGTCTGCTCCAGTCGTCGCACCTACTCCAGTTACGATAGCGATGTTCAGGTCTCGTGGTTCAGCCGCAATCATTTGAACATTCACATTCAGATTCAAGTTTAGATTCTGTGCAGGGTTAGGTCCTACAATGTTCCTTGCTTGCCACTTTGCAATCATCTGAGGACATTGTTCGACATTATGGTCCTATCCCTTACAGTATGAACATGTCTTCACAGGCTCTAAACAATCTCTAGCATAGTGACCTAGTTGTCCACAATTATAGAATGTAACTTGACCTCTTCCTCTACCAAATCCTCCTCCTCCACCTCTTCCTATGATGTTTTCACCACCCCTTCCCTAGGGGTGTGGTTGTTGTGGTGGGAACTGGTTCTATTGGTAGTGTGGCTGATAAGGGTTTTGTTGCGCGTATGTCTACTGAGGCGTGTACTACGGTTGGTACTAATTAGGTGGGAACTACGTAGGATGATACGAGGCTTGCGCCTGTTTAGCCTGAGCGAACCCTTCATTTTTCATTAAGTAGGTGTTGACAGTCTTTTCTTTCAAGAGTTGGTATGCTCTACAATCTTTGTCATGATGTCCTACTGATTTACAAAATTTACAGAATAGGTTTGTAGGGGTACTTACAACTTTTTGGAAATATAAACATTCTTCATCGCGATGGCCTCTTGATTGGCATATGCAACACCACAGTATCCCATGGCCCTTTAATGGGTTGGGTGCCCTTAATATGACATAGTTCAGGAAGGTCGAAAAATTATCCTTAGTATGTCCGTGTGTCCTACATTTTGTGCACCATAAATATTTTTGTGCTTCTTTACCCTTCTTGATGTCTTGAAGTTGTATCGTCAAATTGTCCAGCTACAACTGGATCTACACCATTCCTGCAGCACCGTCGTCGATGGGTGAGGCCTCTAACTTCATTGCCATTTCCAGTGCTTATGTCTGTGATTCAATCTTCTACTGCATTAACGACCCTCGGATGTGTGGTAACAAAGTAACAATAAACCAATATTTATGCTGCACATCAGACATTTGGAAGATTACCTTGGCCATCAGTGTTTTAAACCGTTGGTCAAAATCCCATACTGTTTCCATTAGTGCTTGTTTTATTTCTTTGATCTCAGCAATACACTGCGAATCTGATTTAAGTTTCCTGAATTCAGAGATCATTGCAGCTTGAATCTCTTCCAGGGTATTCTGTGGTGTTCTGATTAGTGTGACATAGAAATTCAAGAACCAATCCAGCGTGTGACCCCTTAAGGTCATGATCATCTATGTCTTCTTTATGTCTACATTATGGATTAAACGCACCATCTAAACAACTTCACAAAGGAACCAATGCTTCTCTAGATCTTTCATTCCATTTCCATTGAATGTGGGTAACCAGACATCTGTCACAGCCATTGAGTTTTCCTCGGGGTTTTCTAGGACAAAATTTGAAGGGGGTGTACCTTCTCGTGCATTAGTCATAGGGTTAGCACTATCTGTATCAGCATCCATTTCTGGGGATGAAACTCTAGATCTTACCTCTGGTGATATTGTTGGGGTTATGTAGTTGTGTCCTAATCTCGACGTCCCCTCAGAATCCTCAGAATATTCTAGGCCTTCCGAAATCAGACTATAGTCCTCCTCTTCGTCACAAGACCCTTCCTATTCGCACGACCAAAATTCTTGTTTTCTCTCCTCGAACAAGCTAGGATCTCGTCGTCCCTTTTCGGTTTTCCTTCTTTTTCCTGATCTGAATATTCTTCCACTCCTTAGGACTCTAACTTCTAATTCAGGTTCTGTGCTTCCTGGGAATATTTCAACTCACCCTTTCCCATCTTCTCAAGAGTTCGTCTGTGACATACCCTCCTTCTTAGGCACACAACTCAACTACTCAGCTGCAAAATACCCTTCTCATAGGCAAGCATTTTTATCCTTGTACTGATACGTAACAAGTATCTTCTTCGGGGTCCTTGGAAAAAATTTATTTCAGCTTCACTATATGAGGTTATAGTATCTACTGCAAACTCAGTATTATATCCTTGCAATATATGGTCAACCCAAAAATCAACAGCTCTAAAAATGGTGTTACTTACACTGGTTACCTCATGAACCAACTGATCACTCCACTCGACAGTCTCTCTTTTCTAAAAATTTGTCTGCTTATTCACCAATCTTGACAAACCATTCATGTAGTAAAATGGGGAACTCAACAATGAATATCTCATGAATATCAGAATATATATATATATATTCGTCTACCCAGTTCTCTGTTCTCAACTGTGTCCCTGCGCTCTCTTCTTAAGCGAATGCTAGTGTTTTAGAATCCATCCAATCTTCTATCTCATTCTTCGTCGGGTGCCACAACATTTCCCTTGATTTTGATATGAAGGACCCAGCAACGGAACCATTTGTTGGCCACTTTTCCTAAATCGCGTGAACTAGGTTCAACGTAGCCCGTCAACCCAACAAACACCCAAGATACTGGCCCGACAGAGCAAGCCCCATCGAAAACACCTGCAAAGTAGGTGCATTCTTACCTGAGATATCTCTTCAATGGGTAACCATCGAAACCATGTTTTCACGATTGTCGAGGGATTATAGTCCCTTAGCACATAGCCAAGGAGCTCAACGAAGGCAACAGGATGGCTGGACGATGGAGTTAGTCTTGCACAACTGAGCACAACAATATGTTAGCACATGCAGTCCTATCCTTGTTCCCAAGCTCACAGCTAGCACAACTTGTACATCGCAGCTGGCTCGTACTAACAGACCATCTAGGACTTATGTCGTGACTTAATACATAAAAGTACAGGACGATATATACATATATTTCAATGACGCTTCCCTAATCATTCATCTATCGATTATAGTACAGCATCAGGCATTTAATCAAAATTTCATCCCCATATAGGAAGAAAATAACAACCATTCACATAAACATTCACATCATTAGTCATCCATTCAAACACAAGAGATTATGTGGAAACCCATCTGGGAAAAACCACCAAGGTGCTCTTCATCTGGCATGAGAAAAGGTTATAGAACCTTGCAGTCTGCAGGATGCAGACTGATCTTATGATATGTCTTTATGAATCAAAGTTCTGGTTCTCATGCTCTCTGGTTTATTCTTCTACCCAACTTCTACTCCTAGCGGTCTATGCACACAGCAGCCAGATCTGCGGCTCAACAGCCTCCTATCGCTACCAGACTCTTCCCGAGTCTTGTCTTCCTCTAATATCTACAACATTACAGCAAAATGGAATCCTTCACTATGGATTTCCAATGAATAGCCAAAACAATAGCTATTACCAACCATTGATCAACCAGTACCGAACTCAAGACCAACCTTCTAACTATTGAAAAAAAACCAACTAAAAATCAATCACGACCAACCTTCTAACCATTGAATCCCTCGTATTTATACTATTTTACATGACCACGCAAGGTCGACTACATAGAGGCAGTCTGTTAAATGTCACCATCAGCTGCCCCTCAGGCTACAGCTGTGGTGATTACGACTTGACACGAGGCACTATCGGCTTGACTTACAAATATTCCCTCGTACATGTGTTGCTACAGGCTTACGCTACCTTAAACGGCCATGATCTACACCTGTTGCTTTTCGGTTGTTATCACTTGCACGCTCATGTGCTATTCCTCTCCATTTTGATTGTACTGGTCCTTTGCTTCCTTCGTGACCTTCCTTTCTTTCTATCATGCACGTGACACACCTTCTTTTGCTTGCGCGCAAACTTCTTTCTTGTGCTCCTTTCCTAGGCCAACATTATACATGCTTGTGATAATTATATAGTAGCTATATCTACATCATGTGATTCTTCTTAGCATCAATGATCTATTTCTTCATAGTATCATAGTTTTTATTTCTACATGGTATTAGAGTTCAAGGTTGATCAAGTTTGACAAAGTTGAGGATCTATCAGTTCTATAATCAAAGCGCATCTAGTCTCCTATTCCTCTCTCAAGAAGAGATTGAATTGAGCTTACAAATTTCTCTCCTAGATTTTATTTGTGTAGGTTGCAGAGAGTATCTTCTTGAGCGCATCAAATTCTTACCATGGATTCCTCTTCAGCTACAATCTTGAATCCCTTCGACTATCATGAATGGAAAGCCAAAATTGACATTTTATTGCGCAGTAAGGGACTATACAGAGTTACTTTGGCTTTGGATAAAGAGCTTAATGCTATTGTTGAGAAATCTAAGTGGCATAATAAGTTGAATGAAGCCTATGGATTGCTTTTCCTCTTTATTTATCTTGACCTAATATTTCATCTATATGGTTTTACCACTCCAAACCAGGTGTGGAACAAACTTGAGTCTCTCTTTGGAGTACAAGATGGGATAAGAGTGCATCGGTTGGAGAATGAGTTATTCTCATTGAGTCCAAGCAGTTTTGATTCCATTAAAGGATTCTTCACCGAATTCAAGTCAATCCTTGTATTGATAAAGTAACGCAGGATTCATAAAAAGGAATATCTATTGACTCTTTCCATTTTATCGAAATTAGGTCCTGAATACTCAATTTTTGTGTCAACTTTTCATGCTACTAGGATTTCTATTTCAAATTGGAAAATGCCTTCTTTGAGTACATTCTTTGATTCACTGACAAAGGAGAAAGATAAATTGATCCATATGAGTGCTCTTAGATCCTCCAAGCAAAATTATCATGCTCTTATAGCTCAAGGAATTAAGAATTCCAAATCAAAAGAGAAGTAAATTGTGAAAGAGAAGAAGCCAAAGTTAGATAGTGAAGATGAAAGTTAGAATCCTACTTATGAAGGTTCAATTAAGAAAGACAAGAAGAAAGGGAGCACATCCAAGTGTTCTTATGCTACAAGGGATTTCATATTGAGAAGAAATGTTTCAATAATAAGATGGACATCATGTCTCAAATACTTGAGAATCATAATATTGAAGTTCCATATGAGCTAGAGAAGCCACCTGAATCCTCAGAACACTATCATAGTGCATAGTCCTAAAGTAATATAAACTATGCCTTGAGTGCCAGAGTTAAATCCTTTCTTCATATCTCTGATATATATTCATATTATGATATATCAAAATCATAAATATCAATTTCTTTCTTGAATAATCCATTTATTAGTCTACTAGATTCATCTACCAATACTTGTGATTTTTCACTAGATCCTTGTCTTCAAGCAACCCTTCCTCACTCCATTCAAATGATTATAATTATGATTTAGAAGCATGTTTTCATGTTGATACGTCTATATTTCTGATTATTTCAGACATATAATCATAAAGTTAGACTTAAAGGGGGGTGTTGGGATATTATAAACCCACTCCATACTTAAAATAACAATATTTGATCATTTCGGATTAATTTCCTATTCACTAGCCTAGATAGTTGGCATCCACTTGCACCACTTGGTCAACACTTGCCATATATAACCCAGGAGCACCTTTTTCCTGATTCTGGCTAGATATTGTCGACTTGATTGATTGTTGGATTTAGTAATTGCACCTTTCTACAGATTCTGTCTTTATCCTGCTTTATTCCCGTCTTTTAGTGGATAAGGTAAAGTTATTCAACTAGGAAATTGCTATCTTTTCTTGCCAAGCCATCCTCCATGATTTTCTCTCTAGATTCTAGGATTAGCATGGTTTTCCATCACTCATGATAACTCACTCATTCTTTAGCTAATTCATGAGGTCCTTGAGAGTGTTGGAAAGTGCTTTAGTCACCTATGGGGGTTTATCATATTTAGTAAGCTTGATTTATGAGCTAGCATGAGTTAGCATGATTTGTGGGGACTATTTCCCCGACTTACAATGGAGGTTTAACCTCAATGACTTTACATGACTTTATTATATTAATGACTCTCTAGATAGGAACATTGAGGTACAATGAAATATAAATGATTCTCCCGATAGGAACATCGGGGTACAATGTAAGATTTACAAGTGAATACATTCTGAAGTTACAAATACATCAACACTCCTCTTAACTAGGAAGGTATTCTCTTGATTCAATTCATGAGCACAATTCTTCTTCTCTGGATCATCACTGGATCATTATCAAAATTGTATCATCACTTGATCATCATCAAAGATGGATCATCATTGGATCATCATCATCATCACTACTTCCACTATCTCGATCAAATGGTGCTATCTCTTAATTCTTCTCATCATAGGAAGTTCTATAGAGCCAAACCTTTTTCATGCTGGTTGTAGGCCTAGCCTCCATGTAGTTCTTCCTCTACAGAGCCAGTCCTTTTTGATACTGGATGTACCTCCATAGAGCCATCCCTTTTTCATACTGTATATGGGTCTCTACAGTGCCAGTCCTTTTTCATACTGGATGTAGGTCGCTACATAGCCATCCCTTTTTCATGTTGGATGTACTTCCACAGAGCCATTCCTTTTTCAAACTGGATGTTGGTCTCGACAGAGCCAGTCCTTTTTCATACTGGATGTAGGCCACTACAGAGCCAACCCTTTTTCATGCTGGATGTACTTCCACAGATCCAATCCTTTTTCGTACTAGATGTGGGTCTCTACAGAGCCAATCCTTTTTCATATTGGATGTAGGCCACTACAGATCCAGCCCTTTTTCATGCTGGATTTACTTCCACAGAGCCAGTCTTTTTTCATACTGGATGTGGGTCTCTACAGAGCCATTCCTTTTTCATACTGGATGTAGGTCACTACAGAGCCAACCCCTTTTCATGCTAGATGTAATTCCACAAAGCAAGTCCTTTTTCATAGTGGATGTTGGTCTCTACAGAGCCAGTCCTTTTTCATACTAGATGTAGGTCACTAAACTTATATCTGACCATGGGAGGTCCCTCCTACCACCATGTCAGAAGGGCACGACTCTTACATCTAACCATGGGAGGAACCAATCCTACCACCATGTCATAAGGGCACAAAACTTATATCTAACCATGGGACGCCATGCCTACCACCACGTCAGAAGGGGACAACACTTACATCTGACCATGGGAGGCCCCACCTACCACCATGTCAGAAATGCACACAGACTCATCACTTCCCCTTGGAAGGAACCTTGATCTAGAGAACACCAAGCTTCTCCTTGAAGTACTCAAACTTCACATTGGGCATTTCTAGCATAGAATCATATTAGGGCTGATTGCATGCAAGGATAACCTGCGATCTTCGCTAGGACTGATTACATCCAAGGACAACCTACAGGACTGTTTATGTCTAAGCAACCTACGAGCTTTGCCAGGATTTTATGCTCTAACAACCTGTCTCACCGGCTATGCTAGAAATCCCTCTTTCGAGAGATCTCGTTCTGGATCACATACTGGAGCTTCACTGCTCCTCTCTGCATCATACAAAAATGTAAGTCAAATCAATAAAATCAAATAGTAGTTTCCAAAAGAAACATACTACCTCCCAAATATCCAAGCAAGTGGCAACATATTTTTCCTCGACTGTACTCAATGCCATACAAGACTCCTTCCTGCTAAACCAAGAGATCACTCCTGATCTCATACTGAAGTAGCACCTCAAAGTGCTCTTCCTATCAATGGCACTACCTTCCCAATACGAATCCATGTAACCTGCTAGGTTAATATTCTGATCTATATCATACTTCAGCCCATACTCAACTATACCCTTCATGTACCTCACTGCATGCTTTGCAACCATCAGGTGAACATATCTCAATGTGTTCACATCAAAGAAAATATCTGGTATCGTATTCGTCAGGTACATCAAGGAACAAATCATCTGGTGATACATCGTGGAATCAACCATCTCTGATGAAGAATCACTCAATAGCTGTAGGTTCGATGCCATAGGTGTGGCAATGGCCTTGCAGTCCATCATCCCAAACCTTTTCAGGATCTATATTGCATACTTCCCTTGTCCAAGGAAGATTCCATCCCCACTCTACCACACCTCCATGCCTAGAAAGTAGTGCATCATACCCAATTCCTTTGTCTCGAACATGACAACAAGTCTTCTTCTCGCATCTCTAATGAGTTCCTCTTTTCCTTTCAGGAACAAGTCATTGACATATAATAGGAGCATCAATGGTCTTCCATCTTCAACCTTGAAGAAAAGGTTGGAATCTGCTTTACTCTCAGTAAATCCTAGAGC
The DNA here is from genome assembly GCA_001517045.1 of Pseudotsuga menziesii. NCBI lineage: Eukaryota > Viridiplantae > Streptophyta > Pinopsida > Pinales > Pinaceae > Pseudotsuga > Pseudotsuga menziesii. Next base: position 65,724 of record LPNX010819826.1, on the reverse strand, counting down.
CATCAGTAAACTGTCCATCTTGTCATACCATGCCAAACCTCAAGATATTCTGTAGTCACTCCCTCTGAAGTGGAGCACCATTCTCCCTCGTTCTTTAATACTCTATGTATTGAAACATTCTATACCGGAGTGACAAGTAGCTTCCTCTGCTACTAATATTCTATGTATCCATCTAGGTTCATTGGATACCAAGATCCTCTATCTTGAAAACGTTCTTCTCGCACCCATCTGTGAGCTTGTCATCCTCTATAGGATTTCATCTTCAACCTTGTAGCAAAGATTAATATCTTCATCACTCTAGGTGATATTCAAGCTCCTCATGTATGTGTTATCCCATGGCTGCCTTCTTAGCTTGTACAAAGGCCTTCTTTCATTTGCACACATGATTATGCTTGTCACGTGTCTTATCTTCTAGTGGCTGCAAATGTGTCTTCGTAGTCTATGCCTCCTTTCCGTGAGAAGCATCGTGCTACAAATCTTGCCTTGTATCCCTCGATGTTGTCATCTACTGCATGTTGTATCTACTGACTTCCATTTAGGTCTCGATACTACATCCTAGACATCATTCTTCTTGAACTGGTACTCTCCTTCCCTTTCTTCTTGGATACTTCTTCATAGATGGAAGGCTAGCTCTACATCAATGATGTCGCTCAACAATGTCACATAACTATACTGATCCCTCTTGAAGTCTCATCATACTATTCTTCATTTTGTACTATTTCTCGAATTGTCATCACTTGTTCTTTGAAACAAGTATCCTCCTTCTTTTCTTGTAGGAGATTGTACACGATCTTTCCTACAAGTCAAATGCATTAGTTGTATGGTTAGAAGAATTTCATAAGGTATATTCATAATGAAAAAAATCTTTTGCATCAAGATATAATCATGCAACTATTTTAGCCAATACAACATTCATCCATATCTTACGAAAACTTTCTAGATGCCGTCCATCTCTACCAGGACAACATTGAGATTGTGCACTAATCTAATATGTCAGCAAAGAGGTTTCATTCTAGATAAGTAGCAATGGAGATTTGTATAGAACCATGAGCTACTTACCCATCACATGCATATTAGTAGTATACTGTCATTAATGCAAGCATTCTATAATTCATAATACATCAACTTAATATAAAAAAATGCATAACAAAACAATATCATGAAATGACAATTGAATACTTATCTTTATTTCTTTTGTAAGTAGACTCCTTCTTTCAGCTTCATTATATTCTTCATTCATAACAGCATCATTTCTTATCCAAATGCTTAAGATGGATAAGAGGTTCTTCAAGAATTGAGTTCTTCATCTTCCTCATCGCTTGAGGGTTCTTCTTTGAATCATGAGGGCTTGATCTTCAGTTGCTCCCATCTTCTCTTCTCTTATTATGGATCGAGCTTAATCTTGTGTGTGCTCTTCCAGAGTTTGCTGAAAGTAATCACTTCCTTCTGGCACACATTCCTCAAACGAATGAATCCCATGATCTTGAGAGTCCATTCAAGGTGGTTACCACAACTTTTTCATTCTCCTACTTCAAGTTGTTCTTTGATTTGAGAGACCCTTGTAAAGTATGACTATATGGTCTCTGCATTCTGGATCTTCACATTCTTTAACTAGTTTCTCAAAGTCATCTTCTGATTTATGTTCTTCCCTTCAAATAGCTTGGTCAAGAACCAGACATCTCTTTCGGTTTCTTTAGGGAATAAAATTGTGTTATAAGGTGATCCTCTTGGCCTTGACCAAGTTATTATTGTGTAAGGATTTAGCCTCATCTCCCTCTGGAACTGGAACCTTTCCACTTATGTAGGTGTCTAATTCATTTTCTTCAAGAACCAATGAGATCCAATACTTCTATGCTTGGAAGTTGTCAGTTTCATCATGCTTGTCATCAAGATAGTGTGATTAGTCATTTTGAAATGAGAACCTCAAATGTAAATAGAAAAATATTAGATCTTATTGATTTGAGGTGTTCGTCCTGGTTTCGGAGCTCGCTAATCTAGGGTTTGTCAGAGAAACCCTAATTTTAAAAACTTGGAATCTTTCTGATCTGATTGGATAGAAAGATGCACCTCCTTAAGGCGAGCTATCCAATATACTCATTTTATGAAAACATTGGAGGGAAGCTCCTGGATCAGGAAGCCCTAGTTTTCCAATTTCTTCTGCAAAAATTCCTGATATTGTTTCTAAGGTATCTCTGAAATTATCGCTCCTCTATGTCTGAAACTCACTGAGGTAGCCTCTCCTATCCTCTTTCCAACACCATAGGTTTGAGCAGATATGGTTTCTCCAATTGGGACTTATGATATTTCTCCCACAACGACTTCTTTTAGGACTGTTCAACATAACTAACTTGTACAGAATGCCATGTGTCACCGTTTCACCTTAGGGGTCTGAAAATTTTACCACATAAATTAAAGTCCATGCCCTATATAGAAAATCTTGAGAAATTTCATTTGGGCCTTCGTAGGCTGAGATATAGCAATTATCCCTAGGTTTCTTGTTTAGGGATGAATCTTGGAAGGGGATGGAACCCCGATTTGGAAGAATCATATCTCCTAGAATATAGTGAATCTGAGGCAAAAAGTTTTACACAGGGTACATAAGGATGTTATCTTCATCTTGTGAAAATTTTGGCTCATGATCCTTCTTCAATCTTGAGATATAGAGAATGTACCAAAACTATGAGTTTTAGTATTTTAGGGTTTTTCAGGCCCGAGGTCAAACTAAGGTTTGACTTTCTTGGAGTTTTACCCATCCAAAAATCTCGACCTTGGTCTCTAAATTTTGATTTTGAGTAGGAGAGAAATCATGTGCTGGGCTCACTCAAAAATTCCATTTCTGTGAAAAGCCCTAATTTCCTAATGCAGAAACTGAAAATGCCCGTAATCAAATTCTGCTTCGACAGAAAGATGCGCCCTTCAATGGAGAGTTAGCCTAGCCTCCTTTTTTTGATGAATTGTGGAGAGATACCCAAAAAGTAATAAGCTCCAGATTCTGTAGCTACACAGTGTCTTCTTCTCAGTTTATCTCTGATACCATGTTATATTTTTATCATTTAAGTAATATGATCTTAGGATCTTATCTGAGAGAATAACATGCACATCAATCAATCACAAGAGACAATAGAAACAAAGATTTATCTTTTGGGAAACCATAAAGGAAAAACCCCACAACTTCCTCAAAGACAGAATGAGTGCCAATGGCAATAGTAAACCCAAAGTAAGAAAAGATGATCTCCAACAGTCGTTGCCTCTCTCACTTGTGTGATCACTTCCTCTCTCACTCATGCGCCCAGTTGAGTGAGTGTGTGTGACAAATAGAGAGGCTCACTCTCTATTTATACTAATTTTTGACTTGACAATTACTTACTAGGGACGATATCTCTAGGAGAGTCTAATAACCCTATGCCCCACAACTATGGGTACTTTGCCCCTCGATCAACAAGGAGGGTTAACCTCAACTCAATTGTGGGGACTATTTCCCCGACTTACAATGGAGGGTTAAACTCAATTACTTTAAATGAATTTATTATATTAATGACTCTCCCAATAGGAACATCGGGGTACAATGAAATATAAATGATTCTCCCGATAGGAACATCGAGGTACAATGTAAGATATACAAGTGAATATACATTCCAAAGTTACAAATACATCAACAAAAGAAAGGCTCCAAGGTTGAAATCTCCTCAAGTAAGGTCCACCATTTCTCCTCCAAAGGCCTCTAAATCGTGAATGTTCCTCCTAATCCATATGCTTCTTCAATTCCACCAAAACTACATGATCACTCCCACACTGAGGCGTTCTCAAGTCAATTGCAAGCCTCCATGCAAACAACCAAGTGTCCCCATTCCATCTAGGGATTAATTCCCTCCTTTAATATTACCAAGAACTTTTCCTCCAAAATAAATCTTCCTCCTAAGAAAACAAACATATTCCATATACTACATCAATAAGTCATCAAGTTGCATTAGTGTACGACGTTGCTCCAAGAAATAATGCTACACAAGCATCAAGTCAAGGTCTAGCAATCCATGAACAAGATAATTCCAATGTGTATGTTCATTGTGAAATAACTAATATTCATCGATAAACCTTGTACCCCACATCATGTGAAGCACTTCCAAGCATAGTATACTTTTTTTAGAGTAAGATTGAGAGTTAACACTCTACCTTGATACATAAATTGTGTTCAGCAACACTAGTCTACTCCTTTTGCAACTCAACTCAACATGTGATTTGCATAGATGAACCTATTTTAGTCTCATACTCGACCATTGGCTCCTAGAAATGAATTGTCCCCTGTACATCGTACTCCTCCATCAAGGCATTCCACCCCACCCACTCAAAACAAATAGAAGGAACACAAATAGAAGTATCCAGTGCAATTTGGTTATCATATCACCTATGAGGTGAACTCACCTTCATTGGAGAATGAGGTTCTCCTACATTCTTAGGTGCTTCTTTTAATGTTTGGGTGAGAAATATTAGCTTCACACACACTACAGTCGAAGGTGAAGGCATATCACCCACAATCTCAATTTTTCCACCCTTAAGTCTAACTAATCTCTATCCTATGAATCAAACTCTAAAACAATAACCTCCACACTCCCTTCAATCTATGAAGGAGATACCTATGAACAAGGGATCTCATATCCTCATAAATCTTCACATATAGTGTCACCAAATTATTCCATTGTGCTTGAATATGAATCATGTAAATGGTGGAAGTCTTATTGTATCCAACAATACAAAAAACAATCACAACATCTCAAATGTATAAGGAAAACTAACCAATTATAACCCTTGATCATAAGGCCCCCACCTAATGCCATCATCCATCAAGTCATGATCACAAATCAAAATTTTAAATATAAATTTTAGTCATAAGTATATTTCCATGCATATTATAACCTTCAACCATTGAGGTATGAACCTCAATAAGATCACCTCTTTATTTTTAAGAGAATATTGAAGTAAGAGTAACACCAAAGTCATCTCCCTCTCTCCAAGAGAATCCAAATCTATCCTTGTACCATAGAACATTTTCATCAATTGCAAGCCTAGAATCAATCATTAATTTCGTTTTGAACTCGTTTCCATGAAATCCTACTGCACATGCTTTGTATATGCCTCCTCAAGTCTAGAATTCCTTCTCGCGGAATGTAAAAGTGAAATATGATAAGTAAGCAACCTATAAAGGGAACCGTCTCGCATGCATCTAACCAAAGTCCTCAAAATTTATAGACTATAATCATTAATATTGAAAAATAATCCTTCAAATGCAACTTATATTGAAGCATTGCAATACAAGAAACTGAAAAAAATATTTTTCTTTAAACCAAGAAAAAAACCATCACTATGACCAAGAACATCACTTGATGGTATCTAAAAGGAAATAGAGCATGTCCGTTTTACAAGATAAAAGGAATCATCACCGAGCTCCACTCTCACACTTCCCTCTTTCTCTTGAAACCTGTTGAAGAGTGCCATGTCATAAGTCCTACTTTTTGATGCCCCACTACCAACATACCATCCAAAAATCGACATTATGTTAGAATAAAAACAAGAGAACACATAGGATACAATCTCAAACGTGGATGATCCCTCATTCACTTCTATTAAAGTCATTATACTCACTATAATTTGGGTCTACTTGGTATTCCCTTCATCTTCTCTAGACATTGGTTGCCATAATGTCCCTTCTACTGACACATAAAACATTTCACCTTGAATATTTCTCAACTTTGATTGAATCTTCCTTCTTACCCCTGTATCATTTCTTGTTTCCCTTCCTTATCTTCCCAAAAATCATTGGGTTTTCTACTTCATTTTTTATTTGAATATGACTCCAAGCTAATCTCTTCATGCAGAAGGTTATCCTAAGGCTTTTTAAAGTTAGGAAAATGCTCACAGCCACAACCACAACCAAATTGAACAAAATTTTTCCAAGATGGAAAAATCCCATTAATGGAACTTGATACCAACTCCATATTCTCCACTTTGTTTCCCTTTTGCTAGCAAATTGATCTCTTAATTCTATGACTCTATCAAGGTAGCTCACCATTTTATTGTTAGAAAATATTGATGTCAAAGAAAAGGCATTAGGGGAGTTTTGAGGTAAAAAGTGGGCCTCAAACCAAAAAATGTACAATCAAAATCCGTTTTAACAAAACCAATCACATTCTAGAGGATGACATCATCTAGAATAGTTGAGGTGGCATTGGTTGAGTTAAGGACGCTTATTTGTCAAATTGTAAATGGTGAGTGAAAACAAATAATTAAATATATCAATGTTGTAAGTAAAGTACTCATTATGAAAATAATACTCAGATTATTTGTGAATATAATATAAATGTACTAAAGTACTCTTAAAGTACTTAGAAATAAAAGTACTCTTTATATTTCAATATAAAATAAATTACAAATACCAAAAAACTAAATTTTTTATTGAAATGTAATTATTTTTTTATATTTCAATATAAAATAAATTACAAATATCAAAAAGTAACTTGTCTATTCAAAATTTTTGAATATTTAAAATGTATATGCCAAATCTTTATTTAAAATCAAAATCACTTAACATCTTATAATAAAAACAATTTGATGATTAATAGTTTTTGTTATGTTCCCCATGGGGGACATATATATTTGGTGAAGTTGGATTAGTTAGTTTTTAATTTTTAAAATATACATTTGTTTTTACAATGTTTTTATATTTGTATTTTTTTTAATTGTCATTTTGTCATTTGGTTATTGGCCAGAAGCAACTAACCTCACCATCTCGGGAATCCGCTTCAGGTGTAGGCGGCGGGCTCACGTTAGCAGCATTAACTTGGTTTTTTCGTTGATCGTGCTAGTTATTATTAATATTAGTTAGTATAGAATGTACACTTCTGTAAAAGCTGATATGGAATTATTATAAAGATTGAATTTTTATGGATTGGTTGGGAGCTCTTAAATACCTTGTTGGTTTCGAGTTATATCATTCACCATCTCAGAGTCACTTCTATGCCCTAATTTTAGAGTGAGTGGGATGATGTGTAACTTGTTCACATCCTCTATCTACATGAATGTTCTTAAATATCACTTACAATGGTAGTTGGGACATCTGCAACGTGAAGCTAAGTCAATTCAGCACAACTACTCGTGGCACCCCTACCATTACAATGATAACTAAGGTCTCTTGGATTTTTATTAATGGCATTTATTGAATTGTCGTTCAAATTCATGGGACCTAATTTAATAACTCACTGAACAATTCAACTGCTTCTACACTCTAATTCATCTTTGAAGCACCACTCTCCAACGATTATTTTAAATAGGAAAACATAGAATACAGAGCTGAAAAATTCACCATCAATGATAGCCTGCTGGAAGCTTGAATTCGTCGCAACTACTCTCATCTTACTGTGTTTTTGTTAAATCTCAAGTTTAGAGGTGGTTCAAGGTCAACGCACACCATAGTTTCTTAATTGTGTTAGTAGAATCTACTCTTGAAGCTGGAAACAACAATAACATCAATACACCAGTGAAGTGCAACTTCCTGCATTATGGTAGAGATTTTCCTGGTGGGATACCTACTCGACGCTTCTCTAATGGAAATATTTCTTCAGATTTCTTGGGTATAACCTCAAAATACTCAACATTTATATTTCTATATACATTCCAAGGATTGAATATTTTTTCTTAGTCTCAATTCTATATATTTTGAACTGCATCTTCGGCCTTGGGTATGAAATAAACAATCCCTGCATACCTCATCCCACAACTGACGTCGGACAATTTAATCACCGGAGTCACATTCACCTCGGCCGACTTTGGCTACGGAAATGCTACTTTAGAGAGTGGAGTAAGTAAAAAGCCATGGCCAATTTAGCCGTTCATGGGAATTGTACTTACTTTGGTTGGTTCCTGTACTAAAAGTGATGGCATTTTACATGTTTTTGCAGAATGTAATATGTTTTGAGCAACATATGCAATATCTGAGGGAATACCAATCACAATAATAAGGTATAGTAGGACCACAAGAAGCATCCAGAATTATTCGTGAGTACCTGTATTACATTGGTAGGGGAAATGCTGATTTCGGCGTTAGTTATTTTAATTTCAACCCTCGAAACCTTTGATTTAACCGTGTGCAGCTCAATTTACCGTCTCTCAGTATGTAGATTATCTCATTAGTCTTGGTTCTAAATATATATAGGTTTCAACCTTACTTTAGTTATTCTTCTGTCATTCCGAGATCCATATTCATGGGATTAAATATTGGAAGTCTAGTGTTTTAGGAATTATTTGAATGTAGTTTTTACAGTTTAAAAGTAGGGAAAAAAATGTAGTTTACTATAATTTACAGTTAAGGTTAGGATTGAAGATATTATAAGGAAGTTTAGATCTATGAAAAGGAAGTGCAAAACATTGTAAGAACAATGTACATGTTCGGGTACACAGGGTGTTCCCAAAACACCGAACACCTTGAGCAACCACTTCACACAAATAGATAACAGATCAACACACCGAACACCTTGAGCAACCATTTCACACAAATAGATCATAGATCATCACACCGATGTTTGTCACATGGTTAAAACCCTCGAGAGGGAAACAGTCCACGACCCCAACCAAATAGATACTTGGAACAATTTATTATGGAAAAGAAAGAAAGTTACATATGAGCTTCTCATAATCGATCAACTAGCCAAGGACCCTCCATGCTCTTTAAATATAGATCATGGACCAATCGGGTGTTAAGCCACAGATCAATGGTAGGTATGATCTAAGAGAAGTTGAACCGTCAGATCCCTTTATGTCTAGAGCATATCATGACCATCGGATTAGAATATTTACAAATGCATACTAAAGAAATACACTTTACCTAACGAATATATTACACAAGTTGATCTTAACTAACTCCTAAGTGTCTAAATATCCTAACATCCCCCCTTAAAAACAACTTGGGATAGGATTGAAGGATTTACAAAAATGACACTATTAGGAGAATGAAGGAGGCATTAGATCTTATCCCCCCTTAAGGACACATTCCTGAACTCCTAACATAGATCGAAGTTTAGAAAACTTCGCTTATGTAAGAGACTTGGTGAAGATGTTTGCAACTTGATCATCTGTAGGGCAATAGAGCATTTCAAGAACACGATCATGAACAAGATTTCTGATGAAGTGCATGTGTAGCTCAATGTGTTTGCTGTGTTGATGTAGAACTGGATCTTTGGCAAGCTTGATGGCACTTTTATTGTCGCACCAAAGTGGAGTAGGCTGAAGCTACTCGAATCTAAACTCTGAAAGGATCTATTGAAGACATAAAGCTTCCTGACTGGCATTAACTGCGGCTCGATATTCTGCTTCTACGGAAGAAAGAGCAAGAGCTTGTTGTTTCTTACAATCCCAAGTGACAGGTCTAGATCCCAGACTGAAAACATAACTGCAGTAGACTTTCGATCATCAGGGTCACCCACCCAATATGAATCAGTGAAACCAACCAACAAAGGTTTCCCCCTTGTATTGTAATGAATCCCAAACTGAATTGTACCTCGAATATATCGAAGTATTCTTTTTGTTGCTTTCTAGTGACTTTCATGAGGAGTTTACATATAATGGGCAACACGACCAAAAGTGAAGGAAAGATTAGGATGGGAATGAGTCAAGTATAAAAGAATACCAACAAGCTGATGATACAAGGTGGCATCTACTTCAGGGGAAGTACAAGTGGCAGAAAGTTTGAATCTAGACTGGAAGGGAGAAGGGGTTGGTTTACAATCTTCCTTGTGAAAGTGACGAAGAAGGTCACAAGCATACTTAGACTGGGAAAGAAAGATTCCTTATTTGGTTTGCAAGACTTGGAGACCAAGAAAATAATGCAAATGTCTTAAGTCTGACATTTCAAATTTTGCTTAAGACTGGATTTCACATGGGTTAAAAGTTTAGGGTCACTACCAGTAAGGATAAGATCATCAACATAAAGAACAAGTATGATGAGATGGTTTCCTAATTTATTGGTATAGACATTGGGGTGAGAATGGCATCTAAAAAAACCAGTGTCAAGGAGAAAGCTATCCATTTTGGCATACCAAGCTCTAGGAGCTTGCTTAAGGCCATATAAGGATTTCTTAAGGAGACATACAAGGCTAGAATTATCCTGAACATATCCAGGAGGTTGTTCCATGTAAATTTCCTCCTATAAATCACCACATAAAAAGGCAGACTTGACATCCATTTGATGGAATTCCCAGTTATGTAAGGCTATAAGGGAAAGAACAAGGCGGATGGAATTCATTTTTGTGAGAAGAGTAAAGGTTTCATTGTAGTTAATACCTTCAACTTGGGAAAAACCTTTGGCAACTAACCTTGCCTTAAGCCTTTCAACACTTCCATCTGATGCATACTTAGTTCTGTAGACCCATTTACATTTGAAAAGTTTTCTTCCTTTTGGAAAAGGAACAAGATACCAAGTATCGTTCACCATTAAGGAATGACATTCTTCATCCATAGCTGCATCCCAATCTTGATTTCCTGAAGCTTCTACAAAAGTTTATGGATCATCATTCTCGAAAACTTGAGCCAAAAGAGAACGGGCTCGCTGAAACTGAGAACGTGTTCGACGTTGATCTCTAGGATCATCGACAAGATCACCAGCTGCTTCACATGTTGAATGGACCCATAAAGGAAGCATTGGTGCTGGTGCAACGGTTTGAACATGAGCAGGGGGAGGTGGATTTTCATCCTCATTGTCATCATCAGAAACTGGAGTTGGAAACCTGTCAAGGAAGTTGGAAGAAGAAGTAGAAGGCACAATCGCCGTATCAAGATCGCAGGCCAAAGATGGCACACCCGCAAAGTTAGGCTCGCAGGACAAGATATTTTCATCAAATTTAACATCTCTTCTAATGATTATATCATGAGAATGTGGTTGAAGAAGTCTATAACCTTTTACATCTTTGAATATCCAACAAATATGCACTTTTCACTTTTAGGCTGCAATGCTTTCCATTTTTCATCAGGAATGTGAGCCCATGCTTCACAACCAAACACACTCAAATGACTTACATCTGGTTTAATTTTACTCCGTGCTTCTTTCAGTGTTATAGCTTGTAAAACTTTAGTGGGTGTGCGATTAAATATGTAATTTGCATAATTTATGACCTCAGCCCAATATTGAAGACTTCGTCCCTTAGATTGGATCCTACAATTAGCCATTTCTTTTAAAGTGCGGTTTTTCCGTTCAGCTACACCATTTTGTTATGGTGTATATGGAACAATGTGTTGTTATTGGATTCCTTGTTTAGTGCAAAAAGTAGTAAACTTGTTGTTAACATATTCTCCTCCATTGTTAGATATTAACTTAATAATTTGATGACCATATTGTTTTTCAACAAGGGCCTTGTAGGCCAAGAACATGTTAAATACTCCGCTCTTAAGTTTTAGGAAGTAAACCCAAGTGCGTCTGGAGTAGTCATCAATGAAAGTTAAGAAATATTTGAAACCAGAAAATGAAGTAGATGGAAGAGGGCCACACAAGTCACTATGCACAAGCTCCAAGGGAACCAAGGCGTGCCAAGAGGCACGTTTGTCAAAACTGTCCCAATGATGTTTTTCGAGTACACAATCAGAACAAACACCATCCTTCCAAGATACCATCAGAAGACTAGTCACCATATTGTATTTACATAGTTGTTGCAATGAGCGATAATTTAAGTGACCAAATTGCTCATGCTAAAGTTTTCTCAAGTTATCACTATGAGCAACAAAAACTAAAGGAAAATGTGATGACACAAAGTTGTTAAATTTGTACAACCTGGTAATATCATCAACAGTTCCATTAGCAAGGAAATTTTGAGGATTTTTAAAATCCTTGATTATAACTTGGTGAGGGTTAAACGTCACAGTTTTACCTTCACTCAAATGAGTAATTTGATAGACTGATAACAAATTGCGGGAAAGTTTTGGAACACATAGTACATCACTGAAATGACCATTTTCTACTGGAACTGTTCCAAGTCCTACAACACTTAGAGATCTATCATCACCAACAAATATTTTCTTGGTGTTACATTCATGCATAGTAGAAAAGATGGCTTGATCCTTAGCCATATGATAAGTTGCTCCAAAATCAATGAGTCATTCATTTGAAGTAGAAGAAGAAGATGCAGTATAAGAGTAACCAGAAGCACAAAGTGCATGTCGATGAGAGGTAGATTCTGAAGATGAATCTAAGCTGATGTGGTGCTTCTTCATTGCTGCTTCCAAGGCATCCATCTTCTTGAAACACTTAGATTCATCATGATTCTCTTTCCCACAAAAATTGCAATGACGCTCAGTCTTCTTTCCTTTTGGCTTGGATCCTTTGTCATTTTTTAAAGGAGCTGACTGAGAGGGTTTGGGACCCTTGTTGTTTGGCTTATTATTGAGAAAATTCTATTTCTTGGGAGGCTTGGAATTTTCTTTCTGTTGGGACAATAAGGATTTCCTAGATGTATCTGCATTGTTAATTATTCCAAGATGAATGATCTTATCTTGCTCTCTAATTAAGGAATCACAAAAGGATTCTATACTAGACTCTTGATATCTAGCTGCAGTCAAGGATTCTTTCATGGAGTAGAATGTAGATACAAAAACAGAATATGCAGGTCCAAGTTTGGAAAGAATATGATAGATACATTGTTTGTCTTCTTTCTTAATCTTGCATTATTCACATAAGAGTCTAAGAGTTTTATATTGAGATAAATAGTCTTGAATGCATGAAAAGTCACTTGGATTCAAAGAAATCAACTCATTCTCAAGTTGGTGACCTCGAATTGCATTGTGTTTACCAAACATAGATTCCAACTTTTCCCAAGCTTTATCAGGTTCATCATATCCAGATATGTGGAATCACAAATTAGTAGAGATTGACATCCCAATCAATCCACGAGCTTCATCGCATCTATTTGCCCATTTAATTTTCTTATCATCATCAATGGGTTCTATTTTTTTCCCTGAGGTTATCCTGAAAAGTCCCCTACTTCGTAGAACATCCTCCATACGAGATTTCCATGAGAAATAGTTAGAACTTGTAACTGTAATATCACAAGGGGTGACCATACTATAAAATAATGGCTAACAGTATAGAAATTAACTATCTGGATTCAAAGAGCTCAAAAAAATATGCGATTTCAAAAAAAACGACACTGAAAACTGATTTTGGATGATGAAACTATGCTTGATCAAAGAAAATGTTGAAGATGTCCCCAATAATGACGTGGCAGATATTAACTTGACCAACTAAAAAAAAGAACCCCCCTCTTCCCAAGACCAACCTTTGACAATTACTTTACAATAAAATTGCTTTTAAATGAATCACTTTTGTAGAATAAGCGATGTTCATTTTTACAATAATGTTACTTTAAATAGTGCGGCAATAAATTAAAAGACTTAAGTGACTCACTTTTTATTTTATTTTATTTAAGTGAGATGCAGTTTTACAATAAAGTAACTTGAAAATAGAAATTGCATGCATTAAAAAGTAGCTTAATAAGACTTAAACTCAAGGCCTATTAAGGAATAAAGCAACTTTGGACCAAGTGAGCTAAGTTTAAAAGGTACGTAAAAGAATGGAAAGAGGAAAGGGTTTTTTATTTTATTTTACTCTTCTCTGTCGTTCTCCGTGCTTGCCTTTTTTTTTCCTGCAAATCACAAAAAAAACGAAAAACAAAAACAATAAAAACTTTTTCCACAGAATGGGGTTAGATCTTGGTTATCTTACCCAGTAAGTCTACATTTTCAAGTTTTCTCGCTGTTTCTGATTTTCCATGATGGCACAAGGTGCACGGTAAAGAGCGTACGTAGCCGAGAAGACAAGAAAAAAACTTTCCCTTTCTAATTCTGATTTTCCCCGATCACACAAGGTGCACGAAAAAGAGCATACGCAGCCAGGGAAGGCAACAGCCCGAGACTAAAACAATAAAGATCTAATTAAAACTAAAAAAATATGAGAGATTCAAAAAAAAGTTAAACAAATCCATCACTGTAACATTATACCTTCAGATTTGCCGAAATGGGTGTTTTTGGATCAAACGGAAATGGTTTTCGATGAAAACTATTTCTCAATGGAAACGACGCTCCAAACGCAATGGAATAGCTCCCATAGGACAAAAATACATAGAAACTCTAGAACAAAAAAACCCTTTCAAAGTTTTAGCAACACTGGTTCTAGATCTTGATCAAAACTGAAAGCAGCTCTTCATAAACGCTCTGATACCATGTTCAGGTACACATGGTACTCCCAAAAGACCAAACACCTTGAGCAACCGCTTCACACAAATAGATCACAGATCAACACACCGATGTTTGTCACGTGGTTAAAACCCTCGAGAGGGAAACAATCCACGGCCCCAGCCAAATAGCCACTTCGAGTAATTTATTATGCAGAAGAAAGAAAGTTACATATGGGCTTCTCATAATCAATCAACTAGCCAAGGACTCTCCATGATCTTTAAATATAGATCATGGACCAATCAGGTGTTAAGCCACAGATCAATGGTAGGTATGATCTAAGAGAAGTTGAACCGTTGTATCACTTTATGTCTAGAGCATATCGTGATCGTCGGATTAGAATATTTACAAATGCATACTAAAGAAACACAAATTACCTAACGGATATATTACACAAATTGATCTTAACTAACTCCTAAGTGTCTAAATATCCTAACAGTACACGCATTTTACAGCCATTAATAGATGTTTGTAATTAGGAATATTAATATTGATAGGAGTTTGTGACAGGATGTATACAATATAGGGGCTCGAAAAATGCTGATGACAGGTCTATCTATATTGGGGTGTTTTCCTTTAGAGAGAACATAATTATCTTTTGCCGGAAGGCTAAAAGGCCATGTAATGAGAGAATCAATGCTGCATCATACGAATTCAATCAGAAGTGGAAACCGACACTTGCAAACTTGCAGGCTTCTCTTCCTGGATCTATGATTGTCTATTCAAACAGATATGACGTTACTGTGCAGACTCTTCATAATTTGACTGATTGTGGTAAAGTATGCCGACGGATTATGCTAAGGTATGGCGATTTGAAAGACCTAATCTGTAAATATACTGATTTGAATTCCTGCCGTAATCCGCACTTCACTGGTGTATTGATGCTATTTTTGTTGCCATAATCTGAGTCGAATTGTAGTGCATGAATTGTATAAAACATGACAAAGTAAAAAGGAACCTGTCGTTTACAGATCCAGGTAAAGAAACAAGTTCCTGCTATATTTAAGGGACAATTGTCCACATTTGCAAAAAAAAAAAGGTTAAAGCTTTAGAGTAACCTCCAAAGTGGTCAATACGCTACAGAATGAGTGAAAGGATGGTGAGCATGGCGAGAATTTCGTGGAAGCTTGAAGAAATATATAAAGAAGCCACCAAATCTAGCAAGAACACTTTAAAACAAGTTGAGATTGATGCAGGATTCAACAAAAACAAACACTCCATAGGTTGGACAAAAATGGCGTAATTCTGCAACAAATTTTAGGATATTAACGCATCAAGAAGAAAACAGACATAGTGGAGCCAGAAACCTTACCGAATACACTACAACCCTATAAGGAAATTGATCACCAAGATCAGCATTCTCTCCAATTGAAAACACAAGAAACTATCAGCTCACCAACCAAGCCTCTCCATTAATATATACCAGCGATGGGTAAAGGCAGTGACCACGACATAATTCACTTGCTATTGCCAATAGTCCATGCAGTCTGCCACCTGTTGTGAACATTCCTGATCAGATGATCGCTTCTGTGGTTGCATTTATGCTTATGTCTTTTTTTTTTCTTTTTTATTATTAAGTATTATTTTTATCGAATGGTCAATCAGAACCAACATAATGGATTGGCATCCAAGGAAGAGGAGGAAGAGCCACGAGGTGGCAATGTCCCCGACATTGCCAATAACTCGTGTTATAAGACGATATCTATAGAAGCAGTGTGATGTGCCTCGACTTTGATTAATTGAATAATGTAGCTTGATTTACATGTTGTTTTATAGTTGCAAGGCTTTATACCAATGACAAGAGTCAAATTAGGGCTAGATGATTTCAAGTAGAACTAATCTCCTCGATGAAATGCATAGAAAGAAAAACCTAGAAGTAAAGCATCTAATCTCCTTAGATTTATATTAAGGGCCAATTGCTTTACTCTCAACTATATACTTCCAACTTTGTTATACCTCTCACTAGATCCTTGTGAGATGTTGATTCTCAACCATAAAATGTTAAATATATATATAAACAAATTAAAATACCTTCAATGTCATACTAGGTACCTCAATGTTGCACCAATCTTATGTCATGGCCATGTCAATCAAACTCTCAATGTCTTATCTAGGTGAAGCAGTAGTTAGATGCACAATATATCTATCGCTTATGTAAGGACCAAGTTACTTTGCAACTACACCTTGTTTATATGTATATGTGTGAACATATTTGATTAAAATAAACAAGTGATTACTTTTTTAATATCAACATTCATTTAT
>LPNX010819826.1:17372-42800 GCA_001517045.1 Pseudotsuga menziesii | reverse complement strand
ATATATAAGAAATGACAAGTTATTCATTTAAATTTAACTTTATGTTTAAAATTCAAAATTATAAATACATGGTTTAAAAACATATTTTCAATATTGAAAAGGTAATTTGTGTTTCAAATTTCAAAATTAATATATTTTCTTTTATGAGTACATTACTTTATAAGTTCATTCATCGTATTATATTCAAAATTAATTTATGCACTCAAAAGTACTTTACTTTTAGTCATTATCAAAGATGGTTTTTTTATTGTTTTTGTTTTAGACATCTTTTCAATTTAGCTTAACCATAGTTGCATTGGTTATACTGTAAGAGATGAGTTGTAAATATACCTTCCCCACAAAATGCCTAGCTCATAATATTTTATTATATCTCTTATGAAGCCCATTTTAGACCTCAAAATTCCCCTAATGGGAGACTATAGAGGTCCAAAATGGAAATTTCAATATGAACATTATTGAAGATATTGTTGTCGGAGGGAGATTGCAGATGATATTGATATCCAAGAGGAAGCTAAGGTGCCAAATGAAGATAAACACATGGAGTTGAGATGCCAAATAAATATAAACATATGAATTTAAGATTTCAAATGAAGATAAATAATGTTAAAGTAGACTTGATAGAATGTTAGGTTGGCCCAACAACCAAAAAATACAAGTTAGACCAATAAAGGTGGCTTAAAAAAATATAAATAAACATAAATGGGGTGCAGTTTTCAAGACAATCAAGCAAGACTGGGTCTAAAATTAAAGAATTGTGCCGCGGATAAAATATACTAGTTTTTAAGGTCTAGTTTTCGTAGTTTTTAAGAATACAAGTAACACCTTTCAAGGTGACTATGATAGCAAGAAAGGGTGATATTTTGACAGTTTAGGACAATTTTAAGAGCTGATTTTGAGGCAGATTTCAAGGTGACCTTGTGACAATTTTGGAGATGCTTTTGTTGAATGTACAACATCAAGAATCATTCTCCATGAGACTTGTGTTGTATCAAGTCCAGAACTTATGTTGTATTAAGTTCAGAAACTTATGTTGTATTAAGTTAAAAGACTTGTGTTGTATCAATTCTGAAACTTATGTTGTATTAAGTTCAGGAAGCTTTTGTTCTAACAATTATAGGACATTGTGTTGTATCAAGTCCTACTCATGAAAGATGTATGTACTATGATCTTGTGTTGTATCAATATCAGGACCTTGTGTTGTATCAACGTTGAACCTTATGTTGTATCAGGATTGGAGTCTTATGTTGTATCAAGACCGTATATGTTGTGTTGTATCAAGATATGACTTGTGTTGTATCAAGTCGTGAAGTTATACTATGTGATATATTACTAATCATGGTTGTTCGAGATAGATAAATCTATTACGTCTCCTCTAGAGACTGATCACCTCTAGAGTGAATTTCTTTAGCATATGACTATATGGTTCGAGGTAATATATATGATCATCAGTATGTGTGACAATTATTCTGATTATAATATGATATGATAGATGATTAAACATAGACCATACAGTAAGATAAATAGATAAGAAATAAATATATTATGAGAGAAAGATAATTCAAAGTGAACTCAAGTTATAAAGATCCAGTTAAATATGAATGCCTCAATCAGTGCTTTAGTTAAAGCATCAGTTGAACTAATAATGATCAACATTCATTTAAGTAAATAAGAGCTCAGTGTTCATCAATCAACAAGATTTAGTTAATAATGATTGACTACATGATTAAAGAAAGATGGAATACTTAGCTAAAGTGATTACACTTTAGTTTGACTAACAAAAGACACTTAAGTTAATCAAAGGACGAAACTTCAGTTAAGAAAGTGTGTTGCATGCGACAATTGAGTTATTGCACTATGACACTTATGTTAGCATGTTAACTAAGTGATAAATATTTAGTTAGAGATTGAGTTCACTCCAATGTCAGTTAACTATCAATTAAATTCCATGATTGAAGGTATGACACATTAGTTGTGCATGATGAATATTCAATCGATGGATTGATTATTCCATAAAGGAAATTCAAAATAGTAATGTATGAGTGGATAATTCTCATGCAACCATTCACTAGGGTTTGCATGACACACATTATGAATTTTTATTAATATGCTAGGCATATGGAAAGTTCATACAGTTGTAACAGTGGATCTCTCTTCTCTATTTCTCTGTATTCTCTCTTATTGGCAAATATGCTTATGTTGTAAAATTCATTGTCCGCAATCTATCTATTATACTCTGAAGAATTGTTGGGGTTTTTCATCCTCTCTGTTATGAGTATTTTCCCCAGGGTACATCTTGTGTTGTGAATGAATGGTTGTGTGTGATTGAATTGTTATTTGTTACAGGTCCTTAGCATATCATTGATAAAAGTTTTAAATTTCAAGCATCTCCATTATTGTTCAAAACATTAACAACTTTGAGGGTTGATGTAAGGATGATTTTTGATTAGATTTCAAAGTGATATTGTGACTATTTTGGAGATGTTTTAAGCATTGATTTTGGAGTAGATATGAAAGTGTTATTGTGACAGTTTTGGAGATGTTTTAAGGGATTATTTTGGAGCATATTTTAAAATTTAAAGAATATTATATCAACAAATCTAAACCTATTTGTATCTTGCTGAGTCAGTGCTCAGTTGAGAATACTAGTGTCTCATGTAGGTTGGTTCCTACAAACTTTGTAATTGTAGGTTGGTGTCTACATAAATTGATACAAATAATTTTTTCATAGTTTTCTCTTGAAATAGTTTCCATATTAAACTCTATGTGTTATGATTTGTTTTTAGATGTGTTTACTACTTCATATTCAATGAATGATTGATGAATTCTTTTATAAATTAAAAAGAAGTCTTATATTGATTCACCTTCCTTCTCAGTATAAGCATAAGTTCAACAATTGGTATCAAAGCAGGTTCCTTTGAAAACAATCCAACCACTTGAAGGTAATATCTTGTTGGGCCACGAAAAGTGCACAAGGAAGAATGAGATGCGCAAGCAAGGAAGAAAAAGTGTGTGCATGACAAGGAAAAATCAGGTCAAGAAGGAAGCAAATGAACTGGCACAGAAAGATAAAACATGTGCATGATGTAGAAAGGAGGGATAAAGAAGGAAAGGAAGCGTAGAGAAGAGAAAGTTGCGACAGGGTTGGTGCAATGAGGTAAAGCACATCCAGAGTCGGTAAAAGAGTTAACCTTGGACAGGAAGAATTCAAGGAAGACTGTAGAAAGATGAACCGACATGATATAGAAGGACAGTTTTACGGCTAGTTATGACTAGTACATATGAGATGAAGGACGTTTTGCGGCTATTTATGGCTGTGGTTAATGCATGTAGGACTTTTGCGAATAGGAATGGGCTGGAATTTAATGTAACAAAGATATTTTGTAACCATTTGAGTCTATAATAACTGATTATTACTTAGTCAGCCCTGGGTGGTCTTGTAAATGTTATAAATAGAAGGAACCCACTTTGTATAAGGGTTTAGTTGATTAGATTAGATTTGGTTAGCCCCACGGTTGTTGTTATTAACCTAGAGAGGTAGATTCAGTTAGATTCAGTTGTCGACTCAGTAGAGAGTCTAGTAGAAGGAGAAGGCTATTGAGCTGCGGATCTTGCAGCTGTGTGCACAGACTGCTAGTCTAGTAGAAGAGTCGATCCAGACTGTGTGCATATCAGTAGGAGTAGATAGAAGCAATAAACCAGAGAGCATGAGAGCAAGAAGATTGAGTCAGAAAGACATATTTTAAGAAGATTCTACAAGTTGCAGGCTGCAAGGTGCTACCTATATTTCTCATGCCAGATGAAGAGCACCTTGGTGGTTTTTCGCAGATGGGTTTCCATGTTATTTCTTGTGTTATAAGGATGAATGTTGTTGAATGGTGAAGGTTTATGTGAATGTTTTCTTATCTTACATTATTACAGTTACAGTTGTTGTTGAATGTATGTCGCAGTATGAATGAATGACTGCTTAGAAGTATTGTTGAAATGTTGTGTATGAGTTCATGGTTAATCTGCCAAGTATAAATATAATTCACGCACTGTCTGTAGAGTGTAAGGAATTGGTTGCGTCACACCATTGCACTAGTCATTAAAGTTTAAGGACACTATCATGTTGCGCGGGTGACCTGTGGCACGTGGTTGCGCCGCTGTCGCAGAGTGAAATACTCCATCCCACTGTCTTTGTTGAGCACCTTGGTTGTACTCTAGGGGACTACAATCCCTCGCCAACTGCAGAAACATGGTTCTGGCAGTTCCCATTAATATATCTTGGGTGAGACTGCACCTATGTCGCAGTTGTTGCCGAGTGATCTTTCTCTGTCGGGCTAATGTCTTTTGGTGTCTTGTTGGTATTGTGTTGTTGATTTGAACCATGGGTCGAGACAAGAAAGAGAAAGAGGCCAACAAATGGTTCCGTTGTCGGGACCTTAACCATTTGAGTCAAGGGAAATGTTGTGGCATCCGATGAAGAATGAGATAGAGGACTGGTTGGATTTTAAGACACTAGCATTCACGCAAGGAGAGAGCACAGGATCTCAGTTGAGTGCAGAAAACTCGGTAGACGAGTACATATATTCTGATATTCACGAGATATTCTTTGTAGAGTTTCCCATTGTACTGCATGAGTGGCTGTCAAGATTGGAAATAAGGCAGCCAAATTTCTAGAGAAGAGAAGCAGTCAATTGGAGTGATCAGTTGGTGCGCGAAGTAGCCAGTGTAAGTAACATGATCTCTATAGCTGTTGATTTTTCGGTTGAAAATATTTTGCAAGGATATATTATTGAGTTTGCAGTAGAGGATATAACCTCATATAGTGAGTCTGAAATAAAAAATTTCCAAGGACCTTGAAGAAGATATTTGTTATCTATCAGTACATGGATCAAGATGCTCGTTTATGAGAAGGGTATCTTGCAGTTGAGTAGTTGAGTCGTATACACCGGAGGAAGGATATGTCGTAGATGACTTATCAATAAAATGGGAAATAGTGAGTTGAAATGTTCCCGGGAAGTACAGAACCTGAAGTAGAAGATGGATTCCTAAGGAGTGGAAGGAGATTCAGATCAGGGAAAAGAAGAAAGACAGGAAGGTCGATGAGCTCTTATTCTATTCGAGGAGAGTGAGAATGAACTGCAGTCATATGTAGATGAAGGGTCTTGCGATGAAGAGGAGGACTATAGCCCGATATCAGAAGGAGCAGAAGACTCTGAAGAGACTATCAAGTCACCAAGGTCAGGACACCACTACATTACACCAGGAGTATCACCAAAGGTAATATCTAGAGCCTCATCTCCTGAAAGAGTTGTCGATACTGGTAGTGCTAGTACTGTGACTAGTGCGCAAGAGAAAACACCTCTATTAGATCAGTCATCAGATAACCCAGACGCTAACGCAATTGGCAATGGTTCCGCAGGAATAGTACAAATTCAGTTGTCATTGGCTAACCTGACGATAACTACATGACATCAAGAAGGGTAAAGAAGCCCACGAAGACTTATGGTGCACAAAATGTAGAACAGACAGACACACCAATGATAATTGTCTCACCTTCATGAATTATGTCTCATTCGGTGTGCCAAACCCATTAAGTTCCCATGGACTACCCTGGTGTCGCATATGCCAAATGAGAGGACATCGCGACGAGGATTGTTTATACTTGCAAAATATTGTAAGCACTCCTACAAACCTGTTCTGTAAATTCTACAAGTTAGTAGGGCATGAAGAGAAGGATTGCAGAGCATACCATCTCCTGAAGAAAATGGCGGTCGACACATACTTGATGAAGAATGAGGGGTAGACTCAGGCTGAACCGACATAAGCATCGTATCAGCCTACGCAGTTCCCTCCCAATCAGTATCAGAACCAGTATAAGCCTCAGTATGCACCACAACAAACATATACTTAGCAGAATCTTATGAACTGGTATGATGTTAGAATGGTTGTGCCTTGTATTTGGTAAAATGGCAACCCAAGTGGGGAATTGTTGTTATGTACTATGTAATTTGCATACTGTTTGTTTTCTCTGATTAACGATCTTAGGTGCGTCCGTAGATGTATTCTGTATGTTTCAATGTTGATGAATGATAAGAAAATGCCTTAGAATGCTGATGAAAGTATTGATACTAAACCGGTGAGTGTGTTCACACAAGTGTTTCCTGGTTGTTCTTAACCTCTAAAATGTCTTCTTACGAACGTACTGGGATTGTCATGCCGGCCCCGTTGTATATAGTCTTAGCTAGCATGGTACATGTTTTGAGTTGGTTTTAACCTTAGTCGAACTGCTAAGTTTAGTCATCCCGGACTATGGCCTCTCTAACTCTCAACAAAGAGTGGACTTCAGGTTTGCGTTAAACTGGACTACATCGAAATTTTGCGCATACCAAGAGTTGTTTAATCCTTGCTAATTGAATCCACAAAATGGCTTACAACCATGGATATTCCTTCACCTAGATCCTGACTGTTGAAGTATGCATCCCTTTAAACCATCGTGCCACAAAAAGTGGTTTTCACACCTTCCATCTCCAAGTGCGATATCCAATAGGGAGGGGACACGCCATTTGCGCACGTTTCCTATTATGCACCACAATATTTTCCTTGTTTGTGCTAGTTCTCCCTGTAAAATGGCTCATGGCCATTGATATTCTCCGAGATCTATCCCTGTCGTTCATCATGAAGGGGTTTTATCCACGATCACCTTTGTTTCTCAGTTGTTATCTCAGATGTTAGCTTCAGTTAACGGAATTGTTCGGAGTGGTAGATCTGTCGGCCTTCGCCTTGGATCTATTGAAGCTATACGCCCTTTAACCCTCCTGTAATCTTCGTAGAATTGACCAATGCAAGGGTCAATTTTCTTTGCAACTCGAAGCTTATCGTTGCATACCTATGAAGTTTAGAGTTAGCTAGCAAGCATAATTATAGATTTTTTTATGAAAGTATGGTATGGGTGAACAGGTGTGTATTCTTATGTTCTGAATGGCTTGGGTTATGCAGTGTATTACTGGTATGGTACACCTGCTATGTTGATGCCCTACATTGGGTTTTGTCATTTTCTTAGGAGAATCACTCTTGGTCTGTTGGGGATGGCTATGACTACTTGGAATGCACTCACTTTGATTTTCAATCTCGTATAACTAGTAGGTTTGAGGGAGTTCTGGAACTGGAGACTTCGACTCTCTTTGATTGACTGTGACTGGTTTGGGCTGCCCTTGATGACTTAACATTTTTTGAAAGAGTTGCTTGCTTACTGCATGTTTTCCCTGGTTGACTCACCCAGTGTATTTGTTCCTGGGGGAGGCTTGAGTTATGTGCTGGGTTGAACCATCCCAGGCTTGGTGAAGTCCATGATTAATACTTACACTTACAAATGAGTTTGTTGCACTAGCTACTTTTCCCTGCAAGAATCAACGGTGTGGAAATCTCTTATTTACCAATGAATGAGCTGAATGTTAGTAAAAGCTTGTCATAGATTTCTAGTAGGGTGTACGATGGTTAAATGTTCCTGTATTTTTCATCTGAATATGCCTGGGGTTTCCACTATTTTTTCTTAAGTTCATGAAGACCATAATTCTAGTTTAAGGGTCAAAATGTAGCTAAGTTGAAGTTGAGAGGTATTTTCTCGACTTCCAGAATTAACTTGTGGAAGGCAGAAGTCAGAAGTCATACAACAGAAAAACGAAGGACCAAATAGTCATTTCATGGATCTCCACATTCCACAGTTGGGGAAGGCAAGCTCAACGATTGATATTGACCCCGTAAGATCGATGGTGCAGAAGAAGCCAAGCAGAAGGTTGGAAAACGGGTAAAAGATGAGGTAGAACATTGGTTTCTGATTTTCAAGTTCCGCAGTGGAAGGGCGGAAGACGGAAAAGAGAAAAAATCTCTAAGAAAAAGTTGGGTTTCCGACTTCCAAGTTCCGCAACGGGAGGCGGAAAAGAGCCAAAAGCTCTAAGAAAAAATTGGGTTTCCAACTTTTGAGTTTTGTACCGGAGAGGCGAAAGGTGGAAAGTAGAAAGTGGTTAGGTGAAGGTAGCGATTCGTTGGTTTTCTGATTTTCGAGTTCCGCAGGTGGAAGGTGGAAGGGCGGAATGTGGAGGGCGGAAGTGTGGATGAATGGTTTTGACGAATGTTAGGCTTTTGATTCGGAAGTTCGCAGCGAAAGGCAGAAGGGAATAATGCGGGAAGAAAAAGTCAGAAGGGTCAGCTTCAGGGAGGTAACGACCTTTGTGGGTGCAAAAGTGGATTTAATACCGAAAGTTAATGTTCTCTATTTTCAATTGGATTAAGGTCAAATGTTTTAGAGATTATAGCCAAATTCTTGTAAAGAAATTATACTTAATTTTTTTATATGCATCTATTTACACAGGTTATTGGGGGACGTTACAAATGGTATATGAGCCACAGGTTTCAACCCTATCACATTTTGGGAACATCTAGTTCCACTACATTATTGAGAAAACATTGTTATAGCCATGCAAGTTTTGTTCGGAATGCTTAAAACATAGCCACATGTTTCAACCTTATCACCTTTTTGGAACATCTGGGTTCCGCTGGAGCACGCCTACTTAATAAATACCGTTTGCTAAATGATTACCATTTTTTGCTTAATGAGTCCCAATTATGTATCATGGTTGTGTATTAAATTGATGGATTCTGATCAATATACCCTAATGGGTGTATTATGGTTGATGAATTGGATGATGTACTACAAGGGATGCTTGTATGGTTGTATTTGGTAGACATTGCATGCTTGATTTAGGACTGAAATAGGTTAAGGTATTATGGATTATATCAGGTATGCATGTGGGTTGCCATATCACTGATTTTAGTTAATCAATGAGGGCTGCTTCAATGATTTCTGAGAAGAATTATGATTTGTGATGAGGTGAAAAGAGATAAGTTGTTATAACCCTTTTTGAGTCTCAGTTAGATGAGGATAATTGCATGTAACTTAGCTGTGTGTGATGCATTATTTCAGGTGATCTGTGAAGATAGTTTCCCTTGTGACCCCCTCTAGAAGGGTATCTAGTGGCAGTATTGAAGGGGCACTAGCAATAACTGGGGGGTAATTTTATATCGTTGTTGAAAATTAAGTACTAATCATGTAACTAGTTAAGCATTGCACAGGTAGCCTAATTGAATATGAGTTGTAGGTATAATTACTAGATATAGAAGATGTAGAATGTGTTACTAACACCTTTATTAGGAAATCCATCTGGTCTTGTTAAAGAAAAGTGCATCCTTGGGGCCCTGTTAAAAGTATATTACTAAGGGAATCTTGGATTATATTTAATACCTTGTTGAAATGTAATGATGGGGACAATAGGGAAGATAAGGTATGAATTCCAATCCCACCCCTGCTATATTAAGGGATCCAGGAGCCACCTTAAGATGTAGCACCACAAGGATGATAAGGCCCTGCCAACCTACCAAGGTAAAGCATATGAAGCACTGGCTAGTGCTATCATCCAGCAGAGTTAAACAACTGATCTTATATGAGGATAGTGAAGATAAAGTACAAGACCATAAGGTATATTTTGATTGTTTTACATCTTATTATCTTGGGGTTGGATAGCTCAGTCGAGCACTTAGAGTACTGTTAACACTTGGTGTGTTTACTTGGAAATCCAAAAGAAAATGGAAGGTGCTTACTGTAAAGTAAATATGCACTGTAAGTAAATTCATTCCTGTGAAGTGAATATGCTTACCTCTCAGTGAAGAGAATGAATACGAATAATAGAATCCTTGTGAATCATTAAATATAATATTGATAGATTTTGATTCATGCATATGTTGTTGATATTAACCTTAGTAGACATGAAGTTGTATGTATACTATGATTGTGGACAGGGGCTGATTAGCAAAGCATAAAGTAATAATGGATTATTTTGATAAAAAACCTTTTAGTTATGTGTCTGAGGATAAAATTGTTAGGAAGGTAAAGGGTTTTTAGCAGGCATGTTTCATAAAGGTAGATATCTACCTTGCAGTTAAAGAAAGGCATGGAAAAGGCTGCAAGCTGTATGTAGCATGAGTCATGGACTTGCACCTTAAAGAAGGTAAAACACAGGTAAAAGACTACCCAGTCTTAAGTAATAATATGAATTTATTTCGAGAAGAGATATCTGGACTACCCCCTCGATGAGCACGAGGGAAATATTTAGCCAAGGAGCCAAATTCGCAGGTTGCTAATTAAAGAACAAGCTAAATCCTAAAGGAAGGTTTAGTGTTGGGCTTGCAGGATGCCCCAAAGGGGGTGCTGCCATGTAATTACAGAAGACCAAGAGTTGTTATGCTACAGATGCCTTTCCAGAGAAGACATGAAATTAGACCAACTTTCTTGTGATAAAGGGGAGCTTCTTGGTACGATAAGTCAACTTATTTTCTTGCCAATATATCTATTTTTTAGGAATTCCATGTACATAAAAATGTGGCATAGGAATGCAATAAAAGTGATAGGTCAGATGCATATGCACTAGTAGGCATATTAATAGATAGGCCATAGTGCCAGTGAAAATGTTTTGCATACATGTAATAGTGCATAATGGAAAAATTAGTGAAGATTTACTTGTGCACTAAAACCACGACTGATAATTAATATTGTCTGTGATATTATGGTTGATGGAAATAATTGCAAGACCAAGGGAATATAAGCATGGTTGGAATGTTGGTGATACTGTGCAAATGAGCAATAGCCTTGTGAAGAAAGGCTAGGACAACAAATCTATGATAATTAGGTTGGCGAGGGTTGGGTAACCCCTCGTAAGAGACTAATCCAATCAGGTAACATCTAAAACCAATATGATTTGTTTTATACTACGAAATTGTCAAAACCCCAAAATTTTCAAAAATTTAAAATTTTTTAAATAGCATAATTGTATGTTAACACAATCGTTAAATACTGATTAGTTAATGCTATTTATTTTGTAACTGTAAGATCTTTACTTGGTTGGAATGTTAGTTGAGTTTTTCTTTCTTCAGTTTTCTGATTGTTCTCTGTTTGCAACAGCAAGTGGATAAACTACGTTAGACTGGGCTTACGTAGATGTAAAGCTAACGCACACAGTTTTCCTTTATCTTACAGATTGACAGGTAAAGTTTTTGGGATTGCTGCTAACAGATCATTCTAGAGTAAATAAATCATATGCTGTTATCAAGTGCTTTCAGTAGAGAACTAAATGCATGTTAAACGGACTATTCAGCTTCTACAGGTATAGCCTCCTTTATTTCATTTTTGATATAAAGCAAAAAAGTGATGAGAAAGGTTAAAAGACACTAAAGATAAGAATTGTCAATTCCAGTTATATCTATGAACTCTTCAGTTGAAAGAACATTCAGAGATAAGGATGACAGTTTACATAGATTTCTTTTCCAATAGTGCCTATAAAAATTATTGAAATTACTAGCACTAGTAAAAGCTGCAAAAGTAATGTTCATTAGCGAAATTAAAGGTTGACAAAGGCTATTACAGTTTTTAAATGTCGCCCTTTTTGATTGGTTAATATCACCAGTTCAATTCATGTAAATAAACAGAGTTCTTTGAATAATTATGGAAATAGACATTTATAATAATATAATTCATGATAAAAGAACTACTTCCCATGTTGCACATGGTCACTCCTTGAGAAAATAACTCATAAAATAATAACACTTGACAAGTAAAGCATGGGTTAGACTCCTTGTTAACGTTATTACATTATGGTAATTGGTCGCAAGGTATATACTGTATAATTTATGCGACTATAACTCTACAATTAGATTTCATTATTCTTGTAATTTAAGTTCATTGATTATACTATAATCAAATGAACTAACCTCAAGTGAGGTCTCCCAATGTAACTTTTACACTCCAATTACTGAACTAGACTTAACAATAAGCAGTCATCTTTGTAGTTCATGGTTTTAGTATGAGGATCAATATTCTGGATTTAACATTACAAAGCCATTATTCCAAGGTTATAATGCTTCGTTGAAAGTAAAATATATTACACTATGGTTAACATAAAATAGGGTATAGTTTATACATATTGCAATGTAATAATTGTTTTTATACTTGATCATTAACATTATGATGTTTATCCTTATGTAGGTCAAGGTCGAAGGGTGGTTATATAGCACCTTCAACATTATGATTATGTTGGCAAAAGCGATGATATGGAACTTTCCCACTATGATTATGTTGGCAAAGCAATGTTACGAAACATTAGGGATTGACCCACTTATTGGCAATAATTTAAAGGTGTACGTGGCTGCCTCCTCGCCATGCATTGGGCAATATAAGTTGACTTGCCTCCAAAACGATTCAGTCCTCCTCTCGCCTGCGGGCTTTGAGCGCTGCACTGCCAAACCCTAGTGGTTCTTGCTGGTCGATTTTGCTTGGAGACAGCCTGGTGTGTAACCCATCTTCGTTGTGCTCCTGCGTGGGCTGTGTTGGGTTACTCCTTCGTGGGATGCGTTGTATTGCTCCCTTGTGGTTGTATTGCATTTCTCCTTCGTGGCTGTATTGTATTGCTCCCTTGTGGGCTGTATTACATTGCTCCTTCGTGGCTGTATTGTATTGCTCCCTTGTGGGCTGTATTACATTGCTCCTTCGTGGCTGTATTGTGTAGCTCCTTCGTGGCTGTATTGTATTGCTCCCTTGTGGGCTGTATTGCGTTTCTCCTTCATGGCTGTATTGATTCTTTGCAGGCTGTGTTGTATCGTTACTTTGTGGGCACTGTCGAGGTGCTGTTCAATTCTCCCGGTGAAGAAAGGGTTCCAGTGCCCTCGTTCCAGTCTGCTTACTGCTTGACCTTCGCATGTAAGCGATTAAGAATGCAATTGTGATTTTTATTTTAAGTTTTTGTTTGTTTATGTAACTGTTAGGGTTACTGACTTAATATTTCTTCTTACTTGGCAGGTTTTCCTTCCAATGTTATCTGCTCTTCGATGGCAGACTTGCCCTTCAAGGTCGTAGCTGTTGCGCACAGAAGACATAGCTCGGCGCTTCCTGGTAAGCCCGGTCCTTCGATGCACGTCTCCATGCTGTTTGTTGACAGGGTGCATAATCGGTTTCTTGGTTTCTCTGCTCTTCGCTTAGCTGTAGAATACCCCACGCTTCACTAGGGTTTATCCCTGTGATAAAAGGGTTACGGCTCCAGGCCGAGACTGTGTTTATTGGTTTTACTTGTAAAATGGTATGGCGAGGGTTGATAGGTGTAGAGTTTTGTTTTTGGGTTTAACCCTAGCTCTTTAAGAGCTTAACCGGCTACGGCCGTGGATGTAAACTGTTAATTACTTGCATGTTTTGGTTTTTAAGATAGGGTTTACAGGCTTTAAGCCTTTGAGTTATTTTAAATGTGAATTGTTACAGACAGGCTTGGAGCCTTGATTTTTCAGTTCGTTATGGTTATCTTTATAGGCCTTTGGCCTTGCATTTACAGTGAAGGTTATTAAATGGTTTTAGTAATTATTTTCCAAGTGTTTTAAATAATGTGTGCATCTGGTTTTTCTCCCTTGCTGTAATGTACAGTTTTTCGAAAAGAATACTTAATGGTTATCCTTTTATTAACTTAGCTGTGAGTGTTTTAAATGGTTTATTTAAATTTTGCTTATATTTAGTTTTTAATAAAACTCGAGCTCCATGATGGAGCACTCTGTACTTTGCATTCTAAATTCTATTATATATATATATATATTTATATTTAACTATGTCTTGATTTGTTTATTTAACTTGTGCTTTAAATAAATAAGTAATGTATCGAATGAAATAAAAACAAAGTTAAAAAGTCTAGCTTTTATGATTTCTTTACTATAGTTATATAGTTTAACTTATGTAGGGTTTTAAATCCTAAATCTACAGTTAGGAATTACTGTTGCAATTTATAATAATTAATATTATGTAAACATTCTATCATGAAAATCTTGTGTTTATATTAAGTTCGTAAGCAACTTTATTTATCTAAATCCTATTCTAGAATCTAGAACATAATTATATACTGTCTCTATTCTGTATGATATTATATTAGATATTTATTTATAAATAATTATCTATATATTTATTACATATATATATAACATCATGTTTTATTTTAAATCCTAGAAATATAGTTACTTAGAAATTATTATTATTTCAAAGATGTAAATAAGAGTATTGTTAATATAATGTATTATTACTGATCTTGAATTTAAGGTCTCTTTCATTTTGTTTAATATTTAAGTAAACTTTTAATAATTACAATAAAAACACTTCTACATAAAAATAAGGTCTATTTCTTTTAAAATGACAACTCATAAAGTATGTTGTAGTTCTGATAGCAATACTGATATGCAGAAATTCTGGTTTCTTTTACTATAATGTAAAAATACTAAACCCTACTGATAATACCTAAATCTTTAATCTGTAATGTATTTACTTTATACAGAAAAGAAATGAATATTACTTATATTTCAAGTATACCTAGTCTTTCTTTTCCATGCACAGTTAATTCTTTTCCAGAGAACAGAATACAATTCAGATTAAATAAAAGCTGCAAGTGAGATAGCTTAAATAAAAGATAATTACACAGTAAAACAATTGAAATAAAAGTAAAATAAACTAGGGAACTCAGTTTAGGAGATACTTCTTCTAAGCTTTGAGATACCATGCTAGAGTACTACCTGATGATATCAGGTGTGGAAAAACATGGTAATACTAACAAGTTTTTACACTAACAGTTCAAGGTACTAACAATTCCTTTCAGATACTTAACAATCATACTGTTTATCTATTTATGCACAGAAGGATATAGAGATATGAATGAAAAACCTGTTAAACTGCTGTGGACAACAACAGCAATGGGAGGCCGTTCCTCCCTACCAATTCCTGGAGAGCGCTCAAACAGCGACTTCTCAGGACCCCCGAGCTTGATCTGGTCTCCCTGGATTGGAACTAGGTGCAGCAAGACATATACAGTCTTTCAGCTCTATATTAACTCAGAATCTTTGAGACAGTTTCCACAGCTCAACTAGCTGTACTCAGCTTCAAGTTCCTGCAAACATTCACTCACAATAACTTCCTTACTATCTTCCCTTTTCCTCAAATGAAAAATCCTGAATCACATTCAGCTGAATGAATTCTTCCTGGAGTAAAAACCGAGCAGCCTGAGCTCTCTTCATTGAGTACTTTTAAAGATTGCCTAGGTCTTAATTGGGATAACTGTCATTTAATGAGCCACCTGCCCACATTCCACTTTATTGGGGAATCATGACCCCAAATATAGGGAAATTGCCACCTGCAACTTAGGAAGTGCTTGAGGATGCTGCCACTTGTCCTTTGCCTCTCCACCTAGTTCCAATACCCAGTTTGACCAGTAACCTCTTTTAACAGCTCTCCCATGCTGTTGTCTCCATAATATATTTATTATTAATAAAATATTCTCAATTACACTCCATAACTATTGACTCTGCTGAGTCATCAATCCCTACTTAGGATTAAGTTTAACATAATGTCTCAGAAAATAAAATAAAACAATTACATAATTTTACAAAATTGGGGTATGTGACAACGAAATAATAGCAAGATGTTGTTATCAATCTAATCCATTACATTTATGATGGACGAGAGTAGATAATTGATAACGACAAGAGCATGCTATGTAAGTATGGAAATTTCCAGTTCTGAAACCAATATATCTGCGATATATGGAAACATTGATGCTATACAATCCACGATTTAAATATTGTAAATGATTACTGGTGGTATAGTTGCAGGTACCAGACCTGGTAATGGCAATGATACGATAAGATTATTTCTGTGTGTAAAGTTGAGAAATGGTATGAGGAAGGATGTACTTGGGGTACATAGCTTTCCCTCGACCATCTAGGCACCAGTATGCATCGCCGCGAATGCCTAGGTGTAAGACATCTGGTTAGAATTATTTTTGCACACATTCACACTGTGTAAGGGGACTGTTACGGGAGTGGGGGTTCTATGAAGAGAATAACACCTAGGTATTATGGTGTTTGAAAAGGAAGCACTTGAGTTTGGTAAGCTAGAGCTGCCTATGCGCACCCAAAAGAGGTGTTAGGCTTTGGAACACAATTGCCATGGAGCACCCATGAAGGTGTTAGATATTGTGAGACTGGTCAAGTAATATATATATATATAGTTTGAGGAGGCCTGT
Source organism: Pseudotsuga menziesii (assembly GCA_001517045.1). NCBI lineage: Eukaryota > Viridiplantae > Streptophyta > Pinopsida > Pinales > Pinaceae > Pseudotsuga > Pseudotsuga menziesii. The sequence continues at coordinate 26,670 of LPNX010819826.1, read as the reverse complement.
ATATGAACTCATAAAGTTTCATGAGGAGATGACCCTTAGGTATATATACTCATGCCAGAACTTCTGAAGAAAGGATTCATCCAAGAAGCGCTTGGAGTTTTGATGCCAAGGTATGTATGGGTACATACAAGATGCTTTGTGTGAATGCATGATTGTGATGTAACTACTTCACTGCAATTTATTTAATAGCTAAAATGATAGAATTATTGTCCATTAGGAAATCATTCATGAACTGCTATGAATACAAGGAAACGATTGCATGGAAAAAGTAGCCATGTTTGATTGAATGCTCTGTTGAAAGTACATAATTGTATGGAGAATGATTGTGAAATCATGAGCCTTGTTAAGGTGATATTACATGACAATATTTGTATAGTAATGCGTGTGCAACTCTGAGGATCATTGCAATTCCTGCAATGAAAGGATGGTATGCAGGGAAGCTCACAATTGCTTGGATGATTCAAAATTTTAGATTGCAGGTAGTATGGGTATGTCCCATAAAAGAAAGACAGAATCTACCACATGAGAAGGATCTCATAACGGTGATATATAATTTATAAACAAAACATATATGTAAATTTTAGTTCTGAAATTTTGATATACTAAGAATAATGATAAGATGTCATATTATGCGTGAATGTCCAGGTTTTAGGCAGCAAGTGAAGTAATAAGGGTAAAATATTCCACTTTCCAGATCCAGACAAATATGAGGGTAGCATCATGATTTCGAAACCTAATTTCTGTAGGAGACAGAATTGTAAATTCATCATTGATTTTGATTATCCATGATATTCACCGTTTGATGTAGGAAACATGTCAGGTAAAAGACTGCAGAAAACTAGGTATTTTGGTCTGCAGGAGACAAACAAAGGACAAGGACCTTATGTTTGGGAAATTTAATTGATGTATGAAGTAGAATATAAAACAATTATGATCAAAATTTCCTTATGATGACCTCTCATGTGAGCTACATGCTTGTATGTCATGCACGTGAGACGAGGAAAACATGTCCTTGGGGGAAAATGATGACTATTGAAATAAAAATGCCAATAAGTATTTGGTTGTTCAGCATCTTCCTCCTGATTTTATGTGATTATATATGCATGTTGTTGCTGAGTTAAAATTGTTATTTTCAAAGGAGATGCACCAACCTCCTTATGCAGGACTCCTTGGTTGCCCACAAGATGATAACAACCCTCAAGAGACAATTATTTTTCCCAGATGAAGGGTATACTTAGGCGAGTTTTTATCTAAATACTGGTATGTTAGTAGGTGAAGGCTGAGCATCGTCATCCAGGAGGTTTATTACAAACTATGCCCTTCCCCCTATAGAAAATGGGAGTAATGTCTTGGAATTTCATCACAGGTTTGACATCAACACAAAGGAAACCTGAGGAAATTATGATTGTAATAGTAGAATAAGTTAAGGAAATTGCTTGTTTACTTCTGTAGAGTCAATTTATGGAGCTACTAACACTACAGAGATACTTCCTAAAAAGGTAAAATTTCATGGAGTACTAAGGAGGGTAAAATTTCTAACTAGAATGTGAAATTTTACATGAAAGGCTGTAGAATTTGAGACCAAGATGAAACATCTGGAAAAACAGAATGAAAAAGTCAAGTAAGCAAGGACATGCTAATATAAGAAGTCTGTGCACAATATTAGACAGGAAGAGAAAGTAGTACTTAGGAATCAGAAGGTGTTTCCAGAAGCTATGGAAGACAACTGAGTACACTATGGAAAGTGTTACATTAAGGGGAAAAGGATGTAATAGCCCCAAGTATTGAACTTCATTTGTAATAATTTTGAAAAAAACTATTTTAGTTTTTGAATGTGATTGGAAGACCTGGAATATGCCAATCGGTCCTTGGAGGACAGTTGTAACTGAAACGTTATGCTTGTAATAAAAATATGAATGATAGGGACAACCATGTTGAATGAGGAAACTATGCATGCAAGAGTGGGGGACATGAAGGGTCAATCTCAGGGAGGTTACACCAGGCATGGGAATGCCAGTATGTTGCTAGAACCACCCTGGGGAAACCAAGGATGTAAGAGCATCGTAAATTCCTGGAGGAATTGGTCGTTAGCTACAAAAGGACCTAGAACAAACAAAAACTATAAAGAGGGAAGCATAGGATAGAGGCGGACACTGAGGAGGGGAAGTATGCTTGAAGAAGGATTTCTTGCTGTTTGAACACTCTATGTGAGGAAGTGATTTCTCCCTGGAGAACTGGACTATGTTTGGTTGTCACCACTCTCGGCATGCATAGTTTAGCTTGGGGGTGATTGAGGATAGAGAAATATCTGCCTAATCTACGGTTGGGTGGAATGTGGTTATTTCCCCATCATTGCTGCTCGCGTGGTAAACATGTTTCATTACTGAATATTGTTTCTGCAAACTCATTGAGATGAGGGTATGTTTGTTTATATTAAATATGCGTGTTAATGTCAATGCAATGAGGAAATAACAGCTTAGATTTAATAACTCTTATGAATTGGTACAATGTTAGAATGATTGTGCCTTGCATTTGGTAAAATGGCAACCCAAGTGGGGAATTGTTATTATGTACTGTGTAATTTGCATACTATTTTTTTTCTCTGATTAAGGAGCTTAGGCGTGTCTGTAGATGTATTATATATGTTTCAATGTTGCTGAATGATAATAAAATACCTTAGAATGATGATAAAAGTATTGATACTAAACCGGTGGGTGTGTTCATGTAAGTGTTTCCTAGATCTTATTAACCTATGAAATGTATGCTTACGTACGTACTGGGCTTGTGATGCCAGACCAGTTGTATACAATATTAGATAACATGATACATGTTTTTAGTTGGTTCTAAACTTAGCCGAACCGCTAAGTTTAGCCATCCCGACCTATGGCCTCTCTAATGCTCAACAAAGAGCAGACTTCAGGTATGAGTTAAACTCGATTACATTGAAATTGCGTGCACATGAAGATTTGTTTAATTCATGCTAATTGAATCCATGAAATGGATTACATCCAGGTATCTTCCTTCTCCTAGATCCTGACCATTGAAGTATGCGGCCCTTTAAACCATCGCTCCCCAAAAGGTGGCTTTCACACCTTCCATCTCCGAGCGCGATATCCAATAAGCAGGGGACACGTCATTTGCAAAAGTCTCCTATCATGCACCACAAGATTTTCCTTGTTTGTGCTAGTTATCCCTTTGAAATGGCTCATGACCATTGATATTCTCCAAGATCTATCCCTACCGTTGATCATGAAGGGGTTTTATCAACGATCATCTCTATTTCTCACCACTTATCTCAGACGTTAGCTTCATGCAACAAAATTGTTCTGAGCTGTATATATGTCGACCTTCACCTTGGATCTATTGAAGCTACACGCCCTTTAACCCTCCTATAATCTTCGTAGAATTGACCACTGCAAGGGTCAATTCTCTTTGCAACTCGAAGCTTATCGTTGCAAACCCATGAATTTTAGATTTAGCTAGCAAGCATGATTATAGCTTTGTTTATGAAAGTATGGTCTAGGTGAATGGGTGTGTATTATTATACTCTAGATGGCCTAGGTTATGTAGTGTACTAATGGTATGGTACACCTACTATGTTGATGCCCTGCATTGGGTTTTGTCATTTTCCTAGGAGAAGCACTATTGACCCTGCAATATTGACGGTGCGGAAGAAGCCAAGAGGAAGGTGGAAAAATGGGTAAAATACGAGGCAGAACATTGGTTTCCGATTTTCGAGTTCTGTAGTGGAAGGGAAGAAGGAGGAAGGATAAAAATAGCCGAAATCTCTAAGAAAAAGTTGGTTTTTTGACTTCTGAGTTCCACAGCGAAAGGGAGGAAGGAAAAAGGATGAAAAGAGATGAAAGCTCTAAGAAAAAGTTGGGTTTTCGACTTCCTAGTTCCGCAGCATAGAGGTGGAAGGCGAAAAGTGGTTAGGTGAAGGTAACGATTCATTGGTTTTCTGATTTTCAAGTTCCGCAGTGGAAGGGCAGAATGTGGAAGGAGAAAGTGTGGATGAATGGTTTCGACGGATGTTAGGATTTCGATTCCGAAGTGCGCAACGGAAGGTGGAAGGGAAGAATGCGGGAAGCAAAAGTCAGAAGAGTCAGCTTCAGGGCAGTAACGATCTTTCTGGGTGCAAAAGTGAAGTTAATCCCAGAATTTAATGTTGGCTATTTTTAAATGGCTTAAGGTAAAACGTTTTAGCGATTATATCCAAATTCTTGTAAAGAAATTATACTTAAAAAAATTTATGTGCATTTATTTATACAAGTTATTGGGGGACGTTACAACTTAAATCCAAGGTTGACTTCGATCGAAGATTGACTTAAATTTTGAATTTAACCCAAGGATGAATTGAATCCAAGGTTGACTTAAATTTTGTTTTTAATCCAAGGATGAATTCAATCTATAATGACCCTTTTAGAAGAGGCTAATTGACATTAAACCATGGTTGACTTCAATCTATAATTCAATTTTTATAACTTGAAATTCTTGTCATTAAGAAATAGGCACATAATTTTGTAATTCTTCCAAAAAAATAAGTTTTAAAATTTCGTACTTTATTTCCTATTCCTAGGTACTTACAAAAAATCTTCAAATATATAATCTTCAAATTTTTCATCTAAAAAATGTGAATACTTCCAACATGCATACATTATATTTGCACGATATAAATTAAAAAATGGAATCTTTTCCACACAAAACCCATAAGACATAAATCAAATACTACTGTTGCGCATGAATTTATCGGCGTTGATTCGATGCTTTTAGAGGTTCGATGCTTTTAGGCAACAATTCAACCAAAGATCTCTTAGTCTAAATCAGATTTGATTATAATATTTGAATTGAACACTCAGTTCATAAAGGACTGTAATAACTTGTCTATTGCATTCGATGTGTATTCAATAAATTTTGGTTTTAAATAAAAATACGTGCAATATTAACTCTTCAAGGGACTCGAATCAAGACAAATGCATAAAAATCCAATGAAACAATTTCAATAATAATACTTTACAGTTTGCTAATTGTCGAGTCGAGGGTTTCATGGTTCAGTAAACGAAAATATTGGATTATGATATAAAATACATCATATTCACAATAATATTTTAATAAAATAATTTAAGAAAATTTCATAATCCGATTAAAAATTTACTCATAAGGAAGCCATCGTACTTGAAAACAAAAAAAATACTTGGAGAATGTGTTCTTCCCAACAATAGAAGAGAGTAGCACCACTGCTAGCTCAACTACATCCCTAGATGGATCACCAACATGCACATTAGAACACTACACAAAGCTTCTATGCGACGCTCTCTCTGAGAGTCCGTAAAAAGCTCAAAGTTAGACTTATGAAAGAGAGAAAGAATCAACACATGCACTCACAACATAGTTTCTCCATGCACAACACGACGTCCCGGTGTTATTTTCCTATTATTTATATAAAACAATAATTTATTGTGCAAAGTGTCATTGAGGCATCTTGTGAGTGTTTTTATTTTTTAAGTACTCTTACAAAAATAATTGTTTTTGAAATATTTTCACAAATATTAAAAATAAAATAATGTCTTGGGGGTATCACATTTCTCCCCCTATTCTTAACATCATCCTTGGTGTTCTTTTATTCTGAGCTCACTTTCTCATTCCAAAACATGGAGGGTTGTCTCTCGCATTTTATCCTCCATTTCTCATGTCACCTCTTCAGGTATAAGGTGCTTCCATTGCACTTATATTTCAACAATGACCCAATTTGGTAGCCTAAACTCCTTCGTGTCGAGAATGTGTAAAGTCTCTGTCTGGAACTTTCCGTCAGGTTCTATTTTAATCATACTCCAATCAATTACATGAGTAGAATCATGTACATATCATTTTGATAAGGAAACATGAAATACATTGTGTACTTTTTTACTAGGGGGAAGTGCAAGCTCATAGGCTACGAACCTTATCTTAGCTAGCACTTCAAAATGCACACAATACTTGGGCACCAGCTTGAAGAAACTTTCGAAGCTCAAAGTACTCTTATTTTGTTTTTCCTTTAGATACACATGATCTCCAACACTGAACTCTCTTGGAGTTCTTTTAAATCATCATAACTCTTCTATCTATCCTGGGAAACTCTTAAGGTATGTTGCACTTCCTTCACTATCTGTTCCATCTCTATCACAAACCTCTAGAATCCATAATAAAAGAAAAATATTTGCTTTACTATTTATTTTATTTGTCTCGTAGCATGTAACTATTAGTCAGGACACTTTTATATTCGTTATCACATATATTTTATGCATGTGAGTTTAATTTGATTTGTTTGACATTTGTATGATAGGTTAGGCCCTCCATTGGCGTTTCCTTCAAGTAGCGATGACTTGGCTGTAGTATATCCAGGTGATGTTTTCAGTCTTTTAAGTTTATTATTAATGTTTGGTTCTTTTAGGACATAAGCCTAAAACTAAGGCTTAGTCTTAGCTACCCTTAAAGGTTCACCCTTGTTGTTAAACCCACTCCTCATAAGACATGTTTGGAAAAGGGGGTTTTATATGAATAATTAAAGGTTTGTTAAAGTGTTAACTATGTTGGAAATCTTGTAATAGAAAATGCCTTAGACTAAGATTTGATTAAGTTTCTAAAATATGACTAGAACCTTTATAAGGAATTAAGCCCAAAACTACGGTTTGATGGCCCTAGCCTCGGGCTTTACACATCATGGGATGATATTTTATGAAGTTGGCATGTAAAAAAAATGGGAAGACACAAAGGTTATGCCAGCGCAAAATGTTTAATGGCTTGTAATAAATTTTAAGCCTTAGTCCTGGCTATGAGTTGGTAGCACAACCATGCACATTCAATGTCAAGGCTCGTTCATGTGCAATGTGGTCGATGGTTTATCTTTACCCTCCACTTGTCACAATATGAATTACAAGTTCTTGTAGGGTTTTAGTCTCGCTTTATGATGTCATGAGGGTTTAGTCGCATTCATTTGATCTGTGAGTTTTTCCTTTAGAAGAAATATCACCCACTCCATGGCTGCGCTGCACAAGTCTTGCCCTTGTCTCTTTACAGTTTGTTAAACAATATTTTTCCTCAGTCTATACCTGAGTTTACTTGGAGGTGTTTATCAATTGGATTTATGGAAATGTGGCCTACATTGCTGCCACAACCTTCTTGGCTTATCGTGGGGTTATGAAGGGAAGCCATTCACTTTCTTAGTGTTTTGCAGAGGCATTGCAACGTGCCTAGTATTTAACTAGGTACAAGGAAGAAATTTCTTCCATTAACCTTCTTCTAAACTCATTATTAAAGTTTTCACATCCATTACTGAGTTTTAACTTACAGTCTTCTTTCCTTATGCAGGAAGAGGTGTGATCCAGATTTATGCGTGAACGAAATGAAAGAACATATACAGAATCATAATAACAGGCATTTTGCAAAGATAATAGAGATACAGTAAACACATATTCTATTAAATGGCGGAAATAGAACAGACTGTAATACAATTGCTAGAATGGTGGTAGCTATCTTTGAGAAGAGATGTGGCCGCTACGCTCATTAGTGCCAAGCTTCATTACAAAATGAGGCCTAAGGGGCCTATTTATAATAATAATGAGGCGAGAACCCCAAAAGTCCCAAAACGTAACCCTAGAAGATGAACCGTCATAAAGTTTGCGGCCCCAAGGTGGTAAGTTGAACAGTCAACTTCTCGGGGTCATAACTTTTGCATACGATCTTCGATTTGGGGGTTCGATAGCTCGTTGGAAAGGTCTATCTAAGATTTACAACTTTTGGTCAATTAAATTCATGTTGATGGCAACCATTTGGCCTCGAATCTACAAAAAACGTCGTTTAGGGCCTCAAAATAGCCCCGAAAGTTTAGGACTCAAAAAACTGCCGAAAAATAGCTAAGAAACTGCCACAATGGACAATTGTTTTGAGCCAGTGGAATAGGTGGGTGGCCATCGATCTCTATCTGGATCAAGGTGGAGAAAAGGAAGCCAGGAGGAGCAGACTCTTGGCCCTCTACGCGACTTCATAAGGTAAGTTCTCTCACTGGTTATTTTTAATAATTTTTACCCTTATAAAACTTTGAGTTATTCTGACTCAGTCATTTGTGTGAACATGTGAAGGCAAGGGAATGTAGGAGCTTTGGCTCAAACCTGCTTCACCCTCATGGCCCCAATCCTTGACATCCAGGTAAGAATCCCCACAACATTCTTTTTAATTTTCCACAATTTATAGTTTATTAAACATGGTTTTTAACATCGCTTACATGTGGATGTAGATTATTAATCCTCGCCTTGAGAGAGTCGTGATAGGGTCACCTCCTCTCAAGCCTCCTTCTTCTTTGTTCATAGGTGAGGGATTTTATTCAACTTTGTTTAAAAATTAGAAAAATGCATATTTAAATCTTGGTCATTTTCATTATACTCACCCTACCAAGTTTTTGCATGTAACTACCAGTGCGGTTTTGTCTTGGACTGAACAATTTAGATCCTCCAAAATTCATACGGTAAGAGTCTTGTAGATTCAGGGTGAAGTTGGTTTACCATTGGTTCGCAGTCCAAGGAAGGATAGGGCTTTCACATTCTCTTGAAAGATAATTTTTTTTTTAAAACCCTTATGGGTTTGAATTGTGGAAATTGAACCCAGTGATAGAACAATTTTACTCACAACAATTATCAATTGATCATGCAAAATCACTCACAAAAGAGACTGAATATGGAGCTGAACACTAAACTGTATTAACTCAGTGTACAATAGCCAACCCTGTAACATGATAGGTTGCTGCATTAAATAATTACATAAGGGATTCGAATGCATGAGGAGGCAATTGGAATCTATTCAAAAGCAGGCTTACTAAAATTAAGCAATTCCCCCATAGGTGCATAAAGTAGTTTCCAAATCAGTCATGGAGCTCACGAATTGGAAAAAGCACTTAGGCAAGCTAAAGAGTGATTGAATGACAAACCATACATGCTTTTCATAGGAGAATAGAGTGGAGGATGTGGAGGACAAAAAACTAGTTCACCTCACCTAGTCAAACTTTCCCAATTGCCTTAAAGCACTGAAAAAGCAGGTAATAAAGCAGAAAAAGCAGAAGGGCACCTAGGAGACTAGGAATAAAGCAGAATTGATTCCTTGAGGTTTCCCAAGTGCTACATGAGTCAAAATAGGCAAGTTTGACCACTATGGATAGGTAAATGGCAACTTGCATAAGGTGGAATCATGAGACTAGGAAAATAAGACAAAAATAATTAAATTAATGTCTAAGGTAGCTAACTATGGGTTGATTATTATAACACCCCCC
>LPNX010819782.1:12736-37525 GCA_001517045.1 Pseudotsuga menziesii | reverse complement strand
ACCTTTACAATTAGAGGGGACTACCTCATGACTCTTATTAGTTCTTTCGATTAGGAGCATCAGGGTACAATGTAATAAAAGTGGTTCTCCTGGTAGGACCATTGGGGACCACAAAAGATACATATAGAATATTCTTCAAAGTTACAATATTTCAACAAGAAGGAGCACCAAAATCAAATCACATTTAACGCAAAATCGATAGACTATGTTGGACCATCACTTTATCCATTAATACATCCATTAATAGAAACATCACCCACTCCACCCATAAATATCGGGCCAGAAAAAGATCATTTACTGTATTTTGAAGAGATAGAATAACTTTTTATTCAGAAATTTGAGAGATGAGACCCTGTAAGAAAAGTTGACCAAGAGAATGACAAGATGGCCCCGAAGAAAACCAGAGTTGTAGCTGCAAAAACAAAAGAACTACAATCCGTCGAAACCCCACTGATGAGAAGATTAAGAAATATAAAAAATGCCAAGGTACAGGAAACCTCGTGGGTGAAAACCTGGGCAGAAATCAAAGAAGGGGCTTATATGGACATGAAAATGACACTAGAAGCAGAGAAGATAAGCTACAACACTATCATGAGTAACATGAACACACCGTTCATGGCAAGCTTTGGAGGAATGAAAGAAACAGTGGTGAAATTTATCATTAGTCGACATCACAATGGTAAATTTTACTTTGACTGACTGGTAGAAATTTCTAGGGAAGTAATATACAAACTTACTGGTCTCTCAAATCAGGGTGACCTTGTCCCTATTAGTATAAAGAAGGACTGGTAGAATGACTAACTGGAACACCAAAAGGGATAACTTGAAAGGGCTAATGATTAGTCAAATACAAGCCTGAATGCCACAAATCGTGGCCAAAATCATAGCAACAGGACTCACTCCTACAGGTCAAGGGAGTGATATGAAGCTAGAGATGCCAGAAGTAGTCAACAAAATAGCAACTACCAAGAAAATTTATCACTGGGCTTAGCATGTTGCAGACATGCTCAAGAGCATATGTGAGAAATTTCAAGAGTCGACCGAGATTATAAGGTTCCCATCCCTGTTACTCTGGATAACAATGTACCACTTGTGCCCAGTCAAGGACAAGCAGTTCCAAGAACCACACAAATACCACATTTGTAGGTTCAAACCATTTTCACAGAATGGAACATTGAAAGAATTGGAAAATGGTAAAGTAATGCTGGAAAAATGGTTCCAAAACTTGAAACTCTAGACAACTAAATGGAGGGTTCCTCAGAACATCCGAATAATTCTACCAAAAACAACACATATTCAACTCGAGCTCGACCACCCAAAAGTCTGGTACATGCATGAGGAAAATGGAACAGCAAAACCTCTCAACTACTACCCAATAGTCGAGGAGATTTTTCGAGAGCTAGCTCGATAGTCCAGTACAAAGCTATCTATACCAGCAAAAGACAAAGAAATAAATCAACCAATCGGAGAACCATTGACAAACCAAGAAAAATAAGAGGACTAAAAACTCTATTTGCATATCAGTACCTTCATGTCAGATGAATACCAACATAAGACACTAGCAGACTTCAACTAAGAATTGTCCCAAAAACTACCCAAATAGGAGGCATACTGACTGAACACCAGGTATTCAAACTAATAGAGAAAAGTATCAATTTGACTAACCAACATGAGAGAGAAGAAGAACTAGAAGAAGATATCAAATCGAATAACCCAGAATATGCTATGTCAAAAGAAAACCTAAGGAAAATAGCAAAGGAAATAGTAGCCTCAAGGGAAAAGAAGGCAATTCAGGAAAAAGGGAAGGGGAAGCATCAACTTCTCCTATTTGAGTCAAAAGGTGAAGAAGAATTGTTGGCTACCACTGTCAGCATCATAGAAGATGCTACAGCAAACAAAGTTTCAGTTGAAACACAATTCAAATGGTTCATCAATGCAAGAGCAAAGCAAGGGAGACCGAAAAAGGTAAAAACTGCAACCACTTTAGTTGATGAGAACATTGTGGATGAGAACATTGTTGATTTAGTTTCCACACCCCTACCCCGATCTCCAACCCATATCACACAAGAATATACTGCATATATTCCCACCATAAGCCCAATCAACATTTGTAAGAATGCTATGCTGGAGACTTCTAGGCATACATTGAAAAATTACCCGAAATACTCACCTTTGTTCATAGAATTAGCACCAAATGTCCACTAATTGAAGCTAGTGCATCACGCTAGACCCTCTCTCAGTAAATTGGCTAGATACCCCAGAAACCAAGATTTGTGGGAATTATCAAATCCACATTTGTGAGGAACCCTAATAAGACTTCCCAAATCATCACAAGCCGCACCTCATCCATTATCCCTTTAGACATCTCACACCCTCCACCAGCCAATGAACTAGCAATAGATGCAAAAGAAGATAACCTAGAAGGTATCAACCAGGTGATCGGTAACTTATTCTTTGATAACCCTGACGACTCACCACTAGAATTCGACAATCCATTGTTGACTTAAAATACCCTGACTACACCAATCACACCCAACCATTCGCCATCACCATCACCACATACCAATCCAAAACCTCTCCCAAATTTGGAACTACCCATTTCAACCCCATTGGATACACACCAAATTGCAAGTTCCACTTGAAAAGTTCAGCTAGGAGTTCCATCGACCAGTGAAGATCAACAACCAAAAAATCAGTCACAAGTAGACCAACCAGTGACATCAACACAGGCAGCTCAACAGACAGAACAACACTAACACAAAAGGAAAAGAAAGGACAAAAAGAAAAAGGAACATCAAAAAGAGCAGAGGATGACAATGGTCCACCTTAGCCAACTTGGATTGACTACTACAGTTTCTGCAACAAAGCTAAGAGATGGAGAGTTGGGACAACTCTTAGAAAGTCTAGTCACTGAGGCAAAAACAAGAAGCTAGACCAGACGACAACAACTCGACGACAGTAAGAATGAAAAAGTTGATTTTCTATCAAAATGCAGAAAATTAGTTCAAACAGTAATACATGGACCGATGGAAGTTGACACTGACAAACCGCTTGAAAAGGAATACCAGCTATTAGTGCCAGAAATTGTTGCTAGAATACAAGAGAACAAGCCAACACAATCTCAATAATCTCAATAAAATAAAATAGGGTTTTTAGGGTTTTCAAGGTTTTTTGGTTGAGCAGTTTGAAGATAAGAGGGCATACATTCATAAAACCAAAGTAAACACTAAATCATGAGAATTGAATAGTTGAGATGCATAACATATAAACCATAATCCAACAGAAAACACAATACTGAATTTCACCCACAGATGGCAAGCATTCCAAGCATAAAAACATTAAACAAGTAATGAATTTACCTGCTGAGTAACTAAAACAAGTTATAAATGAAACCAGAGAATAAACTGAAGGGAATATAGAGCATATATTTCATAGTTCAGTTTTCAAAATACACATAAGAGTCTTTACTTAGCTCATAAACAAGTTTGATGACCTCTCCTTGTTAGCAAAAAATAAAACCATTTGTCTTCTTTGAGACTTACATTTATACTATTCTCCAAAATTGGTTAAGTAACTGAACCCTAACTGTTTTTTAGTCTACCCATCGAATAGTTTCATCTAAATAATACTTACAAAAATAAATTAACTTTCAAACCTAACTAATAACTGATTATCTTAACTAACTTTACAGATCCTTAGCTGCTTCAGCTAGTAAGGAAATCTCTTCCAAGGCTTGAGCTTTTCTTCTTGCCTTCAATTGATCTGTCTCCATATCTACAATCTTCCTTGTTAGCTCTTCATTATGCTGTTGCAGGTTCTGGATGGTTTGCTTCAACTATGTAAACTGTCTTTCTGTTTGTCTTTTTATTTTTAGTGCTTCTCTTGAAACTGTAATTAACTCCTGATACTGACTGTTTACTTCCGCCAAATCCTCTCTGAGCTTTTTGTTTGCAATGACTAAGCCAACATTATTCTCCTGCATGTACTCAACCTGATACTTATATTGTTTTATACTTCTTTGTAAATTTTGTTGTTTTGAATCAATACTTCCATCTCCTGTTAATGTTTGCAGCCCCTCAGGTATCCATGGTATATTTAATTTTTTACAAATTTCCTCATCCTCTTCCATGAGTTCTGAAGAAGTTACAGGAAACTTTGGAAATTATTCATTTTCAGCATTGCATGGAGCTTCCTCTTCAACTATCCTTCTTCTATGAACAAGAAATCTTTGTCTCATTTAGTTGCTATTCATGTATCGTTTACTTTCGAATCTCTAAAAATATATCAGAGATCTTGGTATTCGTCATGGCATATTTTCTTTTTGATTCTTTTGGCCTTTCATCCAATTTATCTTCAGAAGATGAATCCTCTATTAGTGTAACTTTTTCTTTAGCAAGTTTAGGATTCAACAACTTTTTCATGTTTAGCCTTAGTTTGTTTTTAGGTCTTGTTTTAGGTCTGAAAATTGGAGCAATCTCTCCCAACATTTTGAGAGTCTTTCCTTGATGAATAATTGTAGCAAACTCAATCACCTTCATCTTCTTCCTTTTTGAAACTGCTTCCTTATCACAATGAGTGTGAAGCTCTTGACCAGCAAAAACCCTAGTTTCATCAGTGACAGGAATTTTATCATCATCGAATAGGCATTTTTCATCTTCATCTGATAAAACTGTAATAGGACTCTTCTTTTGTTCCTCAATGTCTCTATCAACCTCTTGAACTATTTTTGTAGGTATTACATCCACATCAGGCTCAGCTTCTTTGATTTCTCACTGTAAAGTCTTGCTCTCATTCTCATTAATTTGTTGTTCAAACTCATAATTTTTATTTTCTTGGTTTGAAACTTCTTCTGGCTCAACCTTTTCTTCATCCTTGACTGCTACCTTTTTCCTAAGATTCTTAGTCAAAGCTTGACCTTTGTCTACCTGTCTTCTTTGTGACTGTTCTTCTTTATCAGTTTTGAAACCTTACCAGAAGATGAAATAATCCCAAGTATTTCCCCTACTCTGCAAAACAGTGCTTATGATAAGCTTGATGAGTCCATCATGGAAAATAGACTGTTTTGTATGATCTTGGTTCTCTTTAACTCTGCATGAAATATTTTGTAGGCATTTCAGAAAAAAGAAAGGTAAGTTCATTTTGGACTCATCACTAAGATGCCGAAGAAACCTAAAGTGGTATTTGAAAACAAAAGCATATCTACCCTCACAAGTAACATAACTCTGTAAGAATTTAATGGGCCCAATCCATTTAGGTTTGAAGTTTTGGATTAGGACACCTTTTCCCCAATCTAGAATCACACTAGGAAGCAAGTATTGTTGAGCATTGAAGGTGAATGAAACCTTTTTAAACCATAACTCTCCTTTGTCCAAGATCCATGTTGCCTCAGCTATCAATTCCTTAGTCAAATTGAACTTTAAGGTGTCAAAAGACACTATGTCTCTGTCCAAGCATTGAGCAAATCTATAGGACACCTATGCATGATATCCTTTAATCTTCTTAAATAATGTTAACCATCCTACATCAAAAAATAACTGTGCACATTGTGGAAAATTCTTCATCCACCCTAGGTCTGAGGGCTCTGCCCTATTTGTTTTTCCACTTTTCTTCATTTTCACTAAGGTTTAATAGCTCCTATCAATATGCCACAATCTAAATATCTTCAAATCACAACAGACTGACCTAACATACAGTTCAGGAAACTCCAACAAGCTCTTCTTATGAATTTACTGCTTAAATGATGAATACTTTGAAAGTATTTGCTAATAATTCATCATTTAAAATGTATTAGGTGAAAAACTCATATTTTTCCTTTGAATTTTATCATTAATGATTTCTTCAGAAAAGCCCCAAATTTAGAAAACCCTAGCAATGGCACGTGGGCTACTTGTTTAGAAGACCAATATGAACGCTGGAATGTAGTTATTTCAATGGTTAAGTGTCGAATTGCATGCTCCACCTGTCTCTAACCATCTAGACCACTCCAAACAATTGCTACTGAAAAGCCCTAATTTCTTATTTAGTTGAAAAATATTGAATTCTCAACACTGTCTTCTCATCATGATCTTCATTATTCTTCATTTCCTTCGGATAAGAAACATATTCCCAAAAAGCTTTGTCTCATTCAACTCACTGCCATCATTTTACCTGCTCTGCATGAAATCGCCACGATCTTGCCCTTATGATAATAATCCAACTATTTCAATGATTAAACCATGGAAGACACATATCAATTGTATCAAATAATATGATTGACACCTCAGAGATAAGAATCCCGAAGAAATTGGACCAAAAAATGATGATTTTAGCATTCATGATTTGCTTGTAGCGCTCTAGTGTATCTATTTTGGTCTTGCGCTACAAGAAAGTCCAATCAAATGATTTCACATGATTAAGACAATAATAAGAGTTAAAACTTGGTTTATGGGTCTAATTTAACCTTAATGCTATTTATAAACCTCATTAATCCATATATTCCTTATAAAACCCCTCAACTATGAAATTAAAGCAAAGTTTGTAAAAACAAGCTTAAAAAATAAAAAATCATGAAAATTAAAAGTTTAAAATCAAAATTATCTCTATCAACAAAATTTCTAGAAATAAAAAAGTAATAGCAAGGTTCAAAAACATAAATAAAAAGCATGAAACAAAGTAAGACAAAATCATAACCTAACACTAGCTATCTAAAAGCATGGTGTCGACTCTACAATCACATCTACTAAATACAAAGGAAGACCAAAACGACGAGACATCCAGACTATTAAGGCAATAGCACAAAGCATTCTCATAAGCTCACAAAGTGCTGCAAGACCACCTAAAAGAATCTGTCATCATAGAAGAAGTACTTTGTGATTGGCCCACTTATTACGGATAAGTATTTCAGCAAACCTGATAGAACCGAGAACAAATTCAAGTGCTGGAAAGAAGAAAAGGCACCGAAGAAGCACTGAGAAACACGATACAAGATCAAATTTTATTGGAAACAACCAAACTACAGAAACTAGAAAAACAAGCACACCAATGGGTACAACAAGCACTCCCAAGCCTTGAGAAACTGGATACAATCTGTTCGCAGATGAAATGACTACTAGAAGCAGCAGAGGAAAAATATCAATTCATGGTACCCGACATGGAAAGCATAGAAAAATTGTCCATCCAGGAGAATATGTTGACCTTATCAAGAATCAAAACATTGACTATCGACATCTAGAAAGTATTACAGAGCTTAGCAGAATTTCAACACCAAATGGCCATTACAACTGAAGCAATTGTGGAAATATGCATAAAGAAACAACCAACCATCAGACTACACAATCCATGAAGACAAACAATACCAGAAAAACAACTACCTTAGACAACATACTATTGAAGTACCTTCCCTATTTCTTCGGGACGAAGAAAGACTTTGTTCCTGGGGGAGATGTTGGAGGAACTAGTTGGTGAGTTGACTAGTCGAATAGCTGATTAAGTGGAGATTAGGTCGGCTGCATAAGGTCATGTCGGTTGACCAAACTGACAGGTAGTTATATGTAACTATTTTTAAATCATATATATTAGGCTATTGAGCCAGATGAGAACTCGATTCATTTATGTTCATGTGAGGACCCTCATGTTATAATAGAATATGTAATAACGCCTTTGGTTTTACCCCATTCCCTTTAAACCATAGTTTGGAATCGGTTCTTCCTATGGAAGAATAGATTCTGTCATCCCACCTTTCCAATGACCTTCATCTCGACAAGGGGGCATACCTCTTTGCTGGCTCAAATGGTAACCTTTTGAAGAAGCCGCGTAACGGGCTCTATCTCAAGAGATTCTATGCCTAATACCACCATTATGAGTCCCTTATAGCATAGTTTCTTCCTTTTTTTTTACAACTTATTTACCACAAATCAGAAATCCCCATTAAGGGGCAACACCATTAGCTGCTAGTCCAAAGTCACTTGGAGCCTACTCGAGACACCTCTCACACCTCTGGGCTCAAATTTCCATCCTCTATCTTCTAATGAGACCATCGTCTCATGTTTAATAAGTAATTTTCAGGACCACTTCCCAGAAGTTACCTCGGTTTATGAGACACATCATGGTGATACAAGTGTCTTCAAACATGTACTTGCATCACACTTTCCTACCACCACTCATGCAAGTTCCCAGACCACTGTCCTAAAGGTGCATGATTTTATTTTAGCATATAGCTATCTAATCCACCCACCACACCTTACGCAGGTTTCCAAGCCACCACCCGAAGGACAGATCATTTATTTTTCATGCATTTGGCATATAACTTCCACTAGACTTGGACTCACATCACATGTAGTCAAGTTAATCCACCACAACTCTCTTGACCTCTGTCTGAGAGCCACCTCAGTTTGTGTGCCTCTATCGCACCGATTCACATGTCTTTGTTGTGATCTATCCCATGCATCTATTGGTATGTTTAAGAGCCACCCTACTCCATCCATACTACATAAATGAACTTTGGACCACTATCCACTGTCCCGACATGGGGCACCACCTATGCCACCAAAATCGGTTGATCATACTAGAGTTTCTTTTAATCTCTTTTCTGACTCCTAAAAGAATGCAAAGATTGTTGAGTGTAGCTGCTTCCGTTCCTGCTTGTTAAAGTATATGAAAGGGCATCTACATTTCAATCCACCTTGGAACATTCAAGCCATACCATTCCCCTCTACATCCTTTTACGCTTTATCGGAGGAGGGGCCGAACCTTATGAAACTGCTCACCATGGGTTGTCGTTAAGCTCTTTTCCAACCATCTCATCAAGAAAATATTGTTTAGAAAACTTGGCTTCATTCATGCTCGTAAAATTATCTGAATTACCATCCAGTCAGTATAGGTTTAACCTTTTTCGTCTGGATTGGACTACCAATGGTAAAGAAGTATCTCATCCCCTACAGGATGGGAGAGCTCTCTTATGTATACTTTTATCCTTTTTCGGGCATAGGAGAGTACCAATGAAAAAGAGCCCCCACTAGAGTCTTCTTTGTTATTTCAGACTCTATAAAATTGAAAGAACCATCGAGCATTTACTTTCTCGGGCTCGCCAAAAATCCAGGAGATCATACCACAATGGTGTCTCTAGACACCACCCCACAAATAACAGTTTGGCATCATTCCCACTTTGGATCGCCTTTGTTCAGGGTATCATAGAAGCTAAAACCTCCAAAAAGGGGCTAAAACCCATCAAAGGAGCTAAATATTGGGAGAAAGGGGCTAAAAGCCTGAAAATAGGCTAAAGCCTCAACCAAGGGATTAAAACCCTAAAAATATCAAGAAAATGTATAAATAGAGGAGTGGGGGTCACTCTCAGAACACTCATCATATCCCTATCGTTATGTTTCCTGTGTGATTGTCTTGAGACCCTTTGCCTCTCAAGCCATTCACCTTCTTTATTTGATGTTTCCATCACCCCTTCCCTATGGGTTTTGTTGCTGAGGTGGGTACTAGTTCTGTTGGTAATGTTAATGATATTGGTTCTGTGGTGCATCTTGGTTCTGAGGTGCATAATGCATCTAATATGGGTTCTAATATAGATTAGGTGGGAAATGCACAAGCTGATAGGATGCTTGCATTGGTTTATCTGGAGCCTGCCCATCATTCTTCATGAGGTAGGTGTCTAGCGTCATTTCCTTTAAGAGTTGGTATTCTCTGCAATCCTTCTCTTCATGGCCTACTGACTTACAAAATTTACAGAAAAGGTTTGTTGGGGTACTTACAATATTTTGCAAGTATAGATAGTCCTCATCAAAATGTCCTCTAGTCTGGCATATGCAGTACCAGGATAGTCCATGGGAACTAAAAGGGTTTGGCGCACACAATGAGATATAGTTCATGTAGATCAAACAATTATGTTTGGTGTGTCCATCCATTCTTCACTTCGTGCATCATACGTATTCTTGGGATTCCTTTCTTTTGTTGATATCTTGAAGTTGTATCATCAAATTAGCCATCTATGACTAAATCCGCACCATTCCTGTGGCACCATCACCGATTTGGTGAGGCTTCCAACTTCATTGCCAACTCGAGCATTTCTGTATGCAACTCAATATTTTGTTGCACCAATAGGCCTCAAATGTGTGGTAACAACACAACAATAAACCATACTTTATGTTTCACATCTGACATATGGAAACTTACTTTGGCCACCAAAGTTTTAAATCACTGGTCAAAGTCCCATATAGACTCTATCAATGCTTGCTTTATCTCCTTGATCTCGGTGATACATTGCGAATCATATTTAGGTTTTCTGAACTCACGAATCATTGTGAATCATATCTCTTCAAGGGTCTTTTGTGGCGCTCCTAGCGGTACCATGTAGAACTTCATAAACCAATCCAGGGAATGACCCATCAAATTCGCAATCATCTATACTTTATTTAGGTCCATGTTATGAACTATGCAAACCATCCATACAGCCTCACAGATGAACCAATGTTGTTATGGATCCTTTGCTCCATTCCCATTGAATGTGGGTAGTATAATATCTACCCCATCCATTGAGTTGGCATTGGGGTTATCTGATGAATATATCAATGGAGGTGTACCCTCTAACACGCTAGTCACGGCACTAGCACTATCAATATTAAAACTCTTTCAGGAGATTATGCTCTAGACCTTACCTCTGGCGATACTCCTAGTGTGATGTAGTCACGTCCTGGTCTTGGTGTTTCTGCAGCATCCTCTGACTCTTTCATGCCTTCAGAAATCAAGCTATAGTCCTCCTCTTTGTCAGAAGACCCTTATTCCACCTACAACTAAATTTCGAGCTCGCTTTCTTCAAACAAACTAGGAGCTAGTCAACCTCCCTTTGCCTTTATTCTTTTCCCTGATTTAAATCTCCTTCCACTCGTTAGGACTCCAGATTCTAGTTTAGTTTATGTACTTCGTGGGAACATCTCAACTCACCATTTCCCATTTTATCTATAGATCGTCTGTGACATATCCCCTTTCTGTGGATATGTGGTCAAGTACTCAGCTGCAAGATTCCTTTCTCATTAACTAGCATCTTGATCCATGCACAGATAGATAACAAATACCTTCACCCTAGACCAACCGCACATTGGACCAGTAAGCAGGCCAGTCTCGTAGTATTTATTCCATGATAATAGACTCCTCCATGTGATCTTGTAACACTTTGTAGGCTTTATAAAAGGTGGTGTGCTGCGCCATCAGCAATCGGATGGTTTCTTCTTTCTGCTCCTCCTTTGTTTCCTGAATCTATGCTTGGAGTGCTGACACCGTTCTTTCAAATAGCTGATAAGCTGTTTCGAGCGGCTTTTTGGTGTCGACCTCTACTGGTCTTGGCATTACTGATTGTACAAGGTTTCTGCATTTGTTGAGGAACTAGACCTGTTCTTCATCCTTCTTGTTGAGTTCCTT
Source organism: Pseudotsuga menziesii (assembly GCA_001517045.1). Lineage (NCBI taxonomy): Eukaryota > Viridiplantae > Streptophyta > Pinopsida > Pinales > Pinaceae > Pseudotsuga > Pseudotsuga menziesii. Next base: position 26,125 of record LPNX010819782.1, on the reverse strand, counting down.
ATGTCTTTTCTAGCTCCTTGTCTTTGCTTCGACTGCTAGGGTTTTCAGGAGTTGTCCTAGCTCTGCATTGGTCAATGTAGTTGCATCTTTTAATTTGATATGGACCTTTTATGGCTATCCATGATGCTCCTCCTTCTGTTTCTCCATATTCTTCTTATGTTTTTCGGTTTCTGTTTGTGTCGGCACCTGTGTACCTGTAAAAGTCGAGTTAGGATTTTAGGTTTGTGGTATAGAAGTGGTTGATGGTTTCTCTGTTTGCGGTGGGGGAATGACTGCTGCTTCTAGTTATTCAGATGCATGTGGTCCAAAAGTGGGTGTGGTTGGTGCTACTGGATGAGGTGGGGTTGCTTCTGAGTCGTGGGGTGGTGGTGGTGGTGATGGGGTTGGGGAATGATCGGGTGTGATTGAGTTGGTGGAATTTTGGATGAGTGGTGCATTGTCATTCTGAGGGGTTGAATCCAAGTCGGAGAATAATTGGTTGATTTCTAAATTTATGTCTTTGATATTTTCTTCTTCTTCTCCTCCGGTCAGATCAGTGGCTGGTAGGTTGGTCTGGGGTACAGTCGTGGTGATAGTAGTGGTCTGACACGTGGTAACTTCAGCTATTCATCTATTTGAAAGCATGGTGTCAACACTCCAAGCACAGATTCAAGAAACAAAGGAGGAGCAGAAAGAAGAAACCATCCGAGTGTTGATGGCGCAGCACATCGACTTTTATGAAGCCTACAAAGTGTTACAATATCACATGGAGGAGTCTATTATCACGAAATAAATACTGCGAGACTGACTTGATTACTACAGTAAAGTCTATCAGCAAGTTGGTAAGTCGACTTGAACGATAGTCGACTAAGTCGGTTGGCCGACTAAACTAGAGATTAGGTCGGTCACCTAAGGTCGTTTCGGTTCATGGAACCAACAGGTAGTTATTTTGTAACTGTTTTGTAATCATATATATTAGTTTGTTGGGCTAGATGAGAACTCAGTTCAGTTCTCTATATTTTATGGACCCATTCATGTTAATATAATCTGTTAATTCATCTATTTGTTCTTATCTCTTGTCTTTGTTATGTATGTATGTTTTGGTATGTATTATTGGTAACCTTATGTGATCTGTGAGATTAAAACATTGGTTCTGTTGCCGGTAGTACATGTCTGAGATGTATGCAAGAAGATGATACCAGAACAAGAAATTAAGGACTGGCGGAAGCATAAAGGAGAAAATTATTTGTAGAATTACACACGAAGAAACAGATTGACGATCGCATAAGAAAAAGAAATATTCTTTACAAAGACACATGAGAAGTTTGAAGAATCAGTGCCCCAACTTCTGAAGAAACTCCTGGATGAAAAATCCAGAAGGAACTAAAGAACAACAGTTGCTAGAAAAAATAATCTGAGGGGGAGGAACAAACTTGTTGTAGTGGTTCAAAAAAATTGCCGATGACTTCTGCGAGGAGCAAGGAGTAGAAGACAGAACTTTGATGGAAACCATCAAGGAGAAATTTTACACAGACCTCACTAAGCAATTTATGTGTTCGTTACCGACCTTGCTGTTTAAGTTCCTGATCGAGAAGAGAGTGGGTCATATTGTTGAACCTTTTCCATCACTTCACGAACGGCCATTAAACCCTAACTGGGAAGAAAAGAAAAAGAGGTGGGAAAAATTCATTGCCGAAAGGGAGTGGGAATACTTCCTAAGAAAGTAGATAGAACTATCCAGAATTTCTAAAGTGTCAGGTAGGCTATGGGTGGGTAGCTGGTCATATGTCGGGATAAAGTAGAGTAGATTCTAGTTGACTAGAAGTAGATACCAATCACCAGTAATGAGAAGTCGACCAAAAGGGAAATCAAGAAGATAGTATCACACAAAGGTATGTCGAAATTTCAAAAAATAGAGAGGCAAGAGAGACAACAAAGGAGGGAAGAAATAAGAGAAAGAACCTTAGCGCTGCACAAAGGAATGAGTACTAGGGCGACCGACCAGGAAAGAAATGCACCAGATTTGGGTCATGACCGACACGAAAAAGGTATGGAAGAAGAGGCATCCCCTACGGAAGAATAATTATGGATAGAGCAGCCAAAAGATCTCGAATTAAAATATCCCCAAGAAGGAACAACTCTATCTCTGTTGAATCCACATACCTAGATACAAACTATTGTCGAAGAGGACCTCCTACTAAGAGCTGGTGAATTTGGTATATGGAGCTAAATAGACGACGAGACATACAATGGAAGACACCTCATTATTCGTCAACCAAAATAAGGAAATTGGGTTACCTTTCAAGTGGTACCCTCCAACCGAAGTATCCACTTACTTTTACCAACACATGAAGGAGAACCCCCCTGCCAAATACAGCTTTGGAGGACACAGAACATTCAGAACTGTGGACAGGTAACTGCAGTTGGACATCAACAGAAGAAGTCAAAATCAACCAACTGTTGGTCGAAGAAAAAATGACAAAAACAACCGATGGAGACGAAAGTTCCATCGACAATAGTTCCACAGAGACGAATAAACCAATAACCCCACTACCCCCACCACCACCCCCACCTCCACCACCTCCTAAAAGCAGTGACAGTGACTCCGACATGGGTCACGGGTCAGCACACATTCCTCTATATGAGGGGGATGAGGACCCTAGATGACATCGGTTTGTCTGTGAGTCGACTTGGGAGGCTAACCAAGTTACGGATGAAGACAGGAAGATGGCGTAGTTCACTAGTTCGTTAAGGAAAAGGGAATTAACTTGGTACATGACATTTTTTGAACGACAACCCCGAGCAACCAAAGCCGATATCAAAGCGCAATTTCTATCATTTTTCAAAACTCTAGATGCAAAACATCTGGTAGTAAAGAAACTAAAAACAACATCGCAGAAGCCAGGAGAAACTGTTCGCAATTACGATAAATGGTGGAAAGACCTTCTTAGCCAATTGGACTATGTTATTGATGAACAATTATTAATCTAGTGGTTTCTTGTAGGTTTATCACAGAAAATTCACCGACATATAAGTATGGAGACATTCAAGACTTACAAGGATGCGCTTACAAAAGCTCTCCAAGTAGAAATGGATGAGGACATCCCAGCATACTCGACCGATCACAGAATAGAAGAACAGATCAAGAGTGTACAGAAGTCTCTAAAAGAATTAAACCTAAAAAATCAGTATATCTGGTGCACAAAGTGCTCAATAGCCAGACATTCCAAAGACAAATGTCCATAAGGAATACAGCCGACAGGACGTTCGATTGGTGCATACCAAATGTTTTTGTGAAATTTTCCAAGAGCATGGAGACCACTCGACAAAAGATTGCCCATTCAACATGAAGAATGGCAAGGCATATTGGTGTGCAATCTGCGAAACTAAAAATCATAACACGGCTGGCTACCATCTAAACCTGAAGAACCGACAGAATCATCATGCAATCTATCAGACCAATGCAGTTGCACAAAATAATGAGCAAAACAACACATCAAACGATCAAATGATTAGAACAACCAATGCTACGAAGGTCGAAGATACGAGCACCGATATGAAAATCAACGTGGAGGATATGGAGGTCGAGGTTGATTATATGGAAATCGAGACAACTGACCACATTGACCCATCCAATGTTTTACATGTTATAAGGAGGGACATCGGTATGTAGACTATAGATATAAAGACAAAACTGACCTCAAATTTTGTACTAGTTGCGGAGTAGGGGATCACTCATTAGAGGATTGCCCTACCATGCTGGAAAAAATAAATAAAAAGAAAAATTTTAATGTCTTGTCATGTATGCAAAAAAATGATGTAATAAACACAGAATTTGCATATCGTAACCCGACAAGGGACAAAAATAGGAAGTGAAAACCCAAAAATCAGAAAAATAAAATAAAAAAATGTCTACCCTGATCTAATTAAAGAAAAACAAACATATAAAGAGGAAACAAATCTATTCAAATAATTTGCATGACAGGAAGAGGCTAATGACAATCGACATAACACAATAAAAGAATTAATACAGCTAGTATAGGAAGATAACTCAGTATCTCAGTTCATCGACTTACTATATGAAATAAAACATTAACAAAAGGATTAATGAAAATATGTAATGCCGATAAATACGAATGGGATGAGAAAATACTTACCGTACTATAGGCCTACAAAACAGCCTACAAATGCTCAACCGACCAAACCCCTTTTTGACTAGTTTATGGACAAGAAGCAGTAGTTCCATTACACTTCTGACAACAGACACCTATTATTGCAGAGATCCTACATGTCAATGTCGAACAAGGAAGAAAGGACCAACTATTTAAACTAATTAAACTCGAAGAACACCGACTAATGGCAATACAACATCAAGAAATCTAGAAATAGCAACAAAAAGCATGGCACGACAGAAACATCAAAAACAAAAACTTGTCGATAGGAGATCTTGCTTTACTATAAAATAGTTGGGTAAAAGGTAAACCTAAAAATCTCCATACAGAATGGATGGGACCCTATGTTGTCAAAGAGATACATACCACTGGATCAGTCTGACTAAGGATGTTACAAGGCATAGTATTTCATAAACTCATTAATGGAGCCCGACTAAAACGCTAAAAAACAAAAAAATAAAAAAATCATATAACGACCATAACGGTTAAACAAAAGCTATAAAAATCTAAAAATCCGAAAATCAAAATAGTACCATTATACATAAAAAACTATGACAGGAAATCACCAATTCAACAACCAACATCATGCCTATCGACCATTTTCATAACCGACATCGATCGATGACCTCGATAGTCCCATTGTGCATTCATGACCTCGAGCATCGAAACCAACTCACCATTGACGCACACTCAAGTGTTCCAGCTGGAACATCATGTCTGCCTTTAATACACTTCTTGATGAAAACATCCAACGCATCCCCTATAAATATTGAACTATCAAAAGAGTAGTCACCGCAATTCAGAGAGCATTAGAGCATCCAGACGACTGAAAGCCGAGAATACCTTAGTCAAATCGACCACCAAACCGACAAGATGGCACCCAAACAAACTAGAGCCTCAGCCAAAGCCAAGGAATTATAGATTGTAGAAACACCTTTAGTCTGAAGGTTAAAGAATATTAAGAATGCTAAGGTGTAGGAAGGCTCATGGAAAAAACTATGGACCAAGATGCAAGAATGGGCTTATGTTGACAAGAAGCCTACTCAAGCTACAGATAAAATAAAATATAGTACCATCTTCAGCTATGTCAATGCACTGCTCATGGCCAATTTCGGTGGCACAAAAGAAACAACCATCAAGTTTATCATAATTTGGTACCACAATGGCCGATTTTACTTCAACCAACCAGTCGACATCTCTAGGGAAGTCATCTCTAAGCTAACAGGACTTTCAAACAAAGGAGACCCAGTACCAGTCGATATTAAAGAGGGACTATTCAAAGAACTAACCGAGTCGGCTTCGGGAAAAAAATCGAAGGGGTTAATGATTAGTCAAATCACAGCCCGAACGCCACAGATTATGGCCAAAATAATAGCCATCACACTCACCCTGGCACGTCGAGCCAACGACCTCAAATTATACATGTTAGAGGCTATCGACACCATTGCGACAAATGAAAATATATACAGATGGGTTGAATATGTCACTGACATGGTCAAGACCATCTTTGAAAGATACCAAGAGACGAGAGGAATCATCAGGTTCCCATCCCTCATACTATGGATAGTCATGTACCATATTTTCCCTGAAGGAAACCAAATGTTTCAAGAATTGACAAGGTTCCACATATGGAGATTCAAACCATTCTCCCAGAAAGGAACCTTGAAGGAACTTGAAGATGGAAAAGTGCTATTGGAGAACTAGCTCCAACAACTAAAAATATGCACGACTAGATGGAGGATGCTTCAAAACATCCAACGAAATCTACCGAAAAAGTCCCACATCCAGCTAGAGCTCGACCATACTTCGGTGTGGTACATGTAGGGAGAAAAATAGAATGCAAAGGCACTTGATTATTATCCATTGGTTGAACAAATCTTTCGGGAGCTGTCTCGACAAGCTAGGACAAAAATATAAATTCCAACAAAGGCCAAGGAAATCGACTTCTCAATCGAGGAGTCGTTAACAGACTAGGAGAAAGAAGAGGATTATGAGCTAAACCTCTACATTAGTACCTTTGTGTGGGAGGAGACACCGGTCGACCACACTGGACGACTTCAAATCATCATCAAACCTTTGACAACATAGAGGGTAGAACCACAGATAGAAGAAACACAGGCAAAGAAACAGGTAATAACTCTGGATGCAGAAAGTCTCATCCTGACCCAGGAGCCAAGGGGAGAGACAGACGCAGAAAATCCAAAATATGCTATCACAAAGACATTATAAGAAAATTGTCGAAAGAGATAGCAGCTGTAAGAAAGAGGATAAGGACACAATGACCACAAGGGAAAGTTAAGTGCAAGCTTATCATTGCAGAGTCATTAGATGACAAAGAGGAACTGGGAGCTACAACCATCGACATAATCAAAGACACTTCAACAAATAAAGTTCCGATGGAAACCCATTTCCAAATATTTGTCGAGGTAGGAGCATTACCAGGTTGACCAAAGAAAGCCAAGACTTCCCACATGTCAACACCTGAAAATGTCATAGATCTTGTATCTACCCCTCCACCTCCATCCTCAACAAAAGTAACAAAGGAGTAAATACCAGAACAGATTTCAGTAAGCCCACTTGACTTGTGCAAAAGTGCTATGTTGGAAGCTGTGAAGGCAAATTTTGACAAGGACAGAGGTCTGTAGGCATTTCTTGAGAAACTGCCTGAGATATTCACATCGGTAAAGAAGCTCTCCACAAAATCACCTCTCTTCGAAGTTGGTGGATACCAACCGAGCCACAAACTCTAGTCACAAACCTTTGTAACGATCACTTTGAATTTTGAGATAAATCCTGACAAGGAAGCTGAATTTACCACGCATCGGACCATGACTATCACCTCGACTGTACCCCAGACCAACCTACCAGCCACTGATATGACCGGAGGAGAAAAAGAAGAAAATATCAAAGACATAAATCAAGAAATCAACCAATTCTTATCCAACTTGGATTCAACCCCTCAGACCGACATCCCACCACTCATCCACAATTTTACCAACCCAATCACACCCAAACATTCCCCAACCCCATCACCACCACCACCACCCCCCGACTTAGAACCCCTGATCCAAACAGTTGTACCAGAACAAACCCCACCTCATCTAGCAGCACCAACCACATCCACTTCTGGACCAGCTACATCTGAATAACCAGAAGCAGCAGTCATTCCTTTTCCCCAAACAGAGAAATCATCAACCACTACTATACCACAAATCGAAAATCCTGACTCAACTTTTGTAGGTACACAGGTGCCGACACAAACAGAAACCGAAAAGCATAAGAAGAAGAAGGAGAAATAGAAGAAGGAGCATCATGGAAAGCCATCAAAGGTCCATATCAAATTAAAAGATGCAACTACACTGACCGATGCAAAGCTAGGACAACTCCTGAAAACCCTAGCAGTCGAAGCAAAGACAAGGAGCCAGCAGAGACCTAAGGAACTCGACAACAAGGGAAAATAACAGGTCGAGTTCATCAACAAATGCAGAAACCTTGCACAATCAGTAATTCCAGGACCAATAGAGGTCGACACCGACAAACCGCTTGAAATAGCTTATCAACTATTCGAAAGCATGGTGTTGGCACTCCAAGCACATATTTAGGAAAAAAAGGAGGAGCAGAAAGAAGAAACCATCTGACTGCTGATGGCACAACACACCGCCTTTTCTGAAGCCTACAAAGTGTTACAAGACCACATGGAGTAGTCTGTTATCATGAAAGAAATACTACGAAACTGGCCTGCTTACTATGGGCAAGTCTATCAACAAACTAGGTAGACCCAATAGGAGATCCAAGCGCTTGAGAAGAGGAAGACCACTGATACAACACCTAGAAGCACAATTGAAGATCAAATAGTGCTGGAGACAACTAAACTGCATAAACTCAAGTGGGAAGCCCATTAGTGGGTGCACCAAGCTATCCCCAACTTGGAAAAAGTCGACATCATCTACCCGCAGATGAAACGACTTATAGAGACTGCAGAGGAGAAGGACCAATTTATGGGTCCCGACATGGAGAGAATAGCTAAAATCTCCATTTTAGAGAAGATGTCAATCTTATCAAGTCTGACTACACTCACCATCGACATCCAGAAAATATTGCAATGTTGGACAGATTTCCAATATCACCTAGCAGTGACAGCCCCAACAATTGTCAAAGTTTGTGTACAGAAAAGACCAACCATCAAACTTCATAGCCCGTGAAGACCAAGCACATCATAATGACTACTAGGAAAGACCAAAATATTTTTGTACTTCCCTGTTTCTTCGAGACAAAGAAACGTTTTGTTTGTGGGGGAGATGTTGGAGGAGCAAGTCAGTAAGTCAACTTGAATGATAGCCGACTAAGTTGATCAGCCGACTAAGTCAGTCAGGCAACTAAACTAGAGATTTGGTCGACCACCTAAGGTCATGTCGGTTCACCGAACTGACAGGTAGTTATTTTGTAACTGTTTTGTAATCATATATATTAGGTTGTTGAGCCAGATGAGAAATCGGTTCAGTTCTCTGTATTGTATGGACCCATTCATGTTAATATAATCTGTTAATTCATCTACTTAATCTTATCTCTTGTCTTTGTTATGTATGTATGTTTTGGTATGTATTATTGGTAACCTTATGTGATCTGTGAGATTACAACAATATCCCCTCTCCTTGGATATGTGGTTAAGTACTCACTGCAAGATGCCCTTCTCATTGACTAGCATCTTGATCCATGCATAGATAGATAACAAATACCTTCTTCGTGGTCCTTGGAAAAATTTCTTCCAGCCTCACTATATGAGGTTATAGTGTCTACTACAAACTCAATAATATATCCTTGAAAAATACTATCGACCCAAAAATCAACAGCTTTAGAGGTGGTGTTAGTTACACTGGTTATCTCGTGAATCAGCTGATCACTCCACTTGACCACTTCTCTTTCTTGTAATTTTGTATGTCTAGTTGTCAATCTTGACAACCACTCGTGCAACAAAATAGGAAACTTACTTTGGACACAACATTTCCCTTGACTCAAATGATTATGGGTCCCGACAACAGAACCATTTGTTGGCCTGATATTCCTTCTTGTCTGGACTCAAGGTTTAACACCAACACAATACCAACAAAACACCACAAGACATCGACTCGACGGAGCAAGCTCAGTCAGCAACACCCACAAGACAGACATAGTCTCACTTGAGATATCTTAATGTGTAACTGCAAAAACCATGTTTCTACAGTTGGCGAGGGATTATAGTCCCTTAGCGCACAACCAAGGCACTCAACAGAGATATGAGGATGGATTCTATTACTATGAGACATACACACAACTACATGCCACAATATATGCATGGCACAACCTTGCCCTTAACCACTTAACAACTGGCGCAACTATGCGACGCAGCTGATTCCTTGGAGATAATGAACAGTGTTTGATTAATATTATAACTTGGCATATTAACCATGAAATCATACATAACATGTCAACAGTTCTTATCATTCATTCATTCCTTAACTGATTAGTACTATTGTGACATACATTCAACAATAAATACAATGATATAAGGTAAGCAAACATTCACATAACATCCAATATGCATAGCATTCATTCATTCAACACAGAAATAACATGAAAACCCATCTGGGAAAAACCATCAAGGTGCTCTTCATCTGGCATAACAAATGTTTATAGCACCTTGCAGTCTGTGGCTTGTAGACTGTTCTTACGATATGTCTATCTGACTCCATATTCTTCTCTCATGTTCTCTGGATTATTGCTTCTAACTACTCCTACTGATCCACACACACAGCTTGGATCTACTCTTCTACTTGACTATCTGTGCACTCAGCCGTAGATTCCTTCTACTAGTAGTGGTCAGCGCACTCAGCTGCAAGTTTTGCATCTCAACATCCTTCTACTCCACTAGACTCTTAATGAAGCTAACTGAATCTAATTCTTAAAGCTAACTTTCCAATATAACCCTTATACAGAGTGGGTTCCTTCTACTTATAGTATTTACAAGCCTGCATAGGGTCGACTAAGTACTAATCAGTTATTACAAACTCAAGTGGCTTACAAAATATCTACAATTACATTAACGACAGACCAAACTGGTTGCAAAAGTCTTGTATGACATTAACCACAACCTTAACTAGCCGTGGAAACATCTTTCAGCCTTCTGTACTGGTCATAACTAGTCGTAAAACTATCCTTGGTATTCTATCGATTTGTCCTTCTGCAGTCTTCCATAGGTTTCTACATGTTTTTCTTTAACTCTTCTACCTACCTCTTCCACTAGCTTGGATCTTCCTTCCTCGTCGCAACCATCCTCATCACAGCTTCTTCCTTTACCTTCCTTTCTCCATTGCACACCCTCTTTTCCTCTTGCGCTTGTGCGTCAGATTCTTCCTTGGGCACTTTTCCTGGCCCAACAGAAATTTTTTTAATGGCAACTTTTTTTATTTTTGTGGGTGCAACCTTTGAGTGTCTGAATGATGGAATCAACTTACGAAAAATGGTAGACATATAGAGAACAGATAGTACTCGTGCACGACTATTTTTTCCAAAAATAAAAATTATTTTTAAATTTTTTTTTTTTAAATTATCTAAGGGATCAAACATCGAAAACAATATGTCAATTGTGGGTGCAATGTTTGAAGGTATTAATGCAATTATTTGGAAATGGTTCTTTATAGCATGGAAGAGGTTGCTGGAAAATGCTCACTTTAGTTGTTTGAATATTCATAGATGGGTGAGGGAGATGATTGTATGCAAATGAATCGATGAGGAAGGATTGAATTATGAAAATAATAACAGATTATGCAAACAATATGGAGTGGATCATAGTTACCTTATACAATCTCTACTACTCCAGGAGATGGTAAAACACAATTTTCTAGGTCTTACATTGATTATTTTCACTAATATTTTGATGCATGATAGTTTTGTTTCAGGAATGGTCATTGAAAAAACCCTTATGAACAAGTCATGTCCCATTGTTCATAGGAATGGAAGATTGTCAATGAATTTTCATTTCCATCCTAAGTGTGTCAAGAATGGATTGGCCATTCTACATGTTTTTTTCAACTTCAATCCAAACCTTACAAGACAATTAGCTATGGATTATTTCGAGAGCAATATCATTCATGAAATTATGGTGAAGGATGGAAAATGCAATATTTCCAAATGAGTCATAAATGAAGGAGATCAATTTCAAATGGTGTATGCAACAACTTTTAAAGTTTGTGTAAAAGTTGTTAACACCGAAAATTGTACAAATATCTCTCTATGGTCCAAACCACAATAATACATCATAGTCCTACCATTATTTCCTCCCTTTTGACCTTCACAATTAAATTCCACCAAAATGTTAGATTTTTATCATTCAAGCTAGCATTATATTAGGATCTTTAACTAAGAGAATAAAAATCACAACAATCAAACACAAGAGACAATGAACACAATTTGTTTCCTCGGGGAAACCATAAAGGAGAAAACCCCGCAACTTTGTCAAAGATAGAATCATCACCAAAATCAAAACCCCAAAAATAGTAAGATGATCTCCTGATAGCAGTAGTCTCATTCTTTCTAGTCCCAGCAACTTCTTCTCCCTCAGCTATGTGCTTCAACTAAGTGTGAGTGAGTGTGTGATAAATAGAGAGGCTCACTCTGTATTTATACTAATTCTTTACTTGACAATAACTCACTAGGGCCGACTTCTCTAGGAGAGTCTAATAACCCTAGGGCCCCACAATTGCGGGCACTTTAACCCTTATTAAATAGGATGGTTACCCACAATGACTTGACATGACTTGTTTACATTATTGAATCTCCCGATAGGAACATCGGGGCATGAAATGACTCAAATACATTATAGACATTTCTTGGAATAAACATCGGGGTACAATACATAAGATATACAAGTGAATACATTCTGAAGTTACAAATACATCAGCACTCCCTCTTAACTAGGAAGGTATTCTATCGACAAATTTTTTCAACACTGATCTTCTTCTCTGTATCAACTAGATCATCTCATCATCTTCATCTTGCATCTGGATCATCACTTAATCTGGATCATCATCACTGGATCTGCATCATCACTGGATTTGGATCATCATCACTAGATCTGGATCATCACTGGATCTGGATCATCACTGCTGGATCATCATCATTGGATCTGGATCATCACTGGGTCATCATCACAGGTGCTATTTCATGATTCTTCTCATCACAGGAAGTTTTATAGAGCCAACCCTTTTTCATGTTGGTTGTAGGACTAGCCTCCATGTAGGTCTTCTTCAGCGCTTATATCTGACCCTAAGTTAGAATGGCCAGCACTCACATCTAACCATCTGAGGAACACATCCAACACCATGTCAGAAAGGCATAGCACTTACATTCACCAGCATGATAGGACACAACTACTATCATCTGTGAAAAGGAACATCACTCACATCCACCAACATGATAGGACACACCTACTACCATTTGTGGAAAGGAACATCAGTTACAATCACCAGCATGGTAGGACACACATACTACCATATATGAAAAGGCTCAACACTCACATCCACTGGCATGATAGGAAACACCATCTATCATCCATGGAAGGGCTCAACACTTATATTGGACCATGTGAGGAACCGATCCAGCCTACATGTAGAAAGGGCTCTACACTTACATTCAACCATGCAAGGAACCAATCTAGCCTACATGTAGAAAGGGCTCTCAACCCCAGGTTGAGGATTCCTGGTAACTGACCAGGTGCCTCGATTCTCCCAGAGAATGGCATCAGCCCTTATATCTGATCAAGTGGGAACACATTCCTCAATCACATCAGAATGGCCTTGCACATATACCTAATCATGTGAGAACACATCACACAGTCATATCAGAATGACCCTCATCCCCAAACTGAGTATTCCTGGTAACTAACCAGGTGTCTCCATTCATATAATGGCATTCATCACTTATATATGATCATGTAGGAACCAATCCTATAGTCACATCAGAATGGCCCTCGACTCTAGGCTGAGTATTCCTTGTAACTGACCAGGTGCCTCCATTCAGATAATGGCATTAAACACTTATATTTGATCATGTAGGAACCAATCCTACAGTCACATCAAAATGGCTCAGCACTCATATCTGACATGGAAGGAACCAATCCTCTCACCATGACATAATGGCTCAGCCCTTAGATATGACCATGTAAGGAACCAATCCTATCACCATGTTAGAATGGCTCACGAAC
>LPNX010819782.1:0-11848 GCA_001517045.1 Pseudotsuga menziesii | reverse complement strand
AGAATCCACAAGCCACAAATCTTGATTTATATTTCTCTATGCTACCATCTGCAGCATGCTTGATCTTGTAGATCCATTTGGAAGTTACAACAGACCTCCCTTCTAGTCTTGGGACAATATCCCAGACATCATTCTTCATGATCGATTGATACTCTTCGATCATAGCATCCTTCTATTCTTTCCTTTCTGTTGCTTCTTCATAGTTGGAAGGTTCTCTATCAATGAAGTCACATAATAAGGATACATACGCGGAGCAGGACCTGGTCCTTTTTCTTTGTCTGTGATTTTTTTCTAGAGCCCCATATCTTTTTGCACATTGGATATCTTCTCGTACCCAAACAGGTTTCCTCTTGCGAGGATTCTTCTCCTGAGGTGGATCTACAGGTTCCTGAGTTTCTTCTAATTATCGATCTTCTTCTTGAATTTCTTCATTCATGGTTGTGTCATGAATTTTGGGTGCTTCTGTTTCTTCAAGATCTTCAACAGGTCTCTTTCTGGATTTGTTGTAAGTTGATTCTTCATCAAATGTTATGTCCCTGCTGATGTTGATCTTCTTGAATCCTGGGAAGTATATTTTGTAAGACTTCGAGCTTTTAGAGTATCCCACAAATATACCCTTCTTTGCTGAAGGATCTAACTTTGTCCTCTTTTCTTTAAGAATGTGTATGTATACTGGACAACCGAATATTCTGAGATGGTTGACTTTTGGTTTCTTGTCGGAGAAGACTTCTTCATGGGTCTTGTTCTCAAGTACTCTATGTGAAGTATGGTTTTGTACATATACCGCAGTTCTGGCAGCTTCTGACCATAGATGCATCGGAAGATATTGATTATGAAGCATGTCCCTTGCTACTTCCATGATCGTTCTATTCTTCCTTTCAGCAATCCCATTCCTTTGTGTATTATATGGAATGGTTAACTCCCTCTTAATCCTTGAATCTTTACATAATGCTTTGAATTCATTTGATGTTAATTCTCCACCATTATTTGATCGAAAGGTATTGATCTTATTTTCAGTGTGGTTCTCGATCAAGGATTTAAAATCCTTGAACTTGTTGAATACTTCATCTTTTTTCTTCAAGAAGTATATCCATGTCTTCCTAAAAGAAACATCAATAAAAGAAACATAGTATACATACCCGCTTAATGAATTGGATGACATTGGCTTGCATACATTGGAGTGAATGATTTCCAAGATTCCTTTTTCCGTGCTCTCGCTACTTGGAAATGTCTTCTTTGTGTTCTTTCCTTTCGCACATCCTTTGCAGACATCGTCATGTTTTGACTGGATTTATGGAAGTCCTTCAACAACTTTGCTTGCAAGAGGTAGTTCTCTGTAGTGCAAATGTGCAAGCCTTCTATGCCAAATTTCATTTGGCTCTACTGTGTCATGGATTAAGGCTTGTTCTAGATGGCCCTTCTATTTGTATAGACCTCCCTCTTGTTCCCCAATTACTACTGCATCATCAATAGTCTTTCCCTTTGGCCACATGAGAACTTGGACATCTACAAATGCAACCCTCATGCTTTTTTCATCCAATGTAGATATAGAGAGAAGATCCTTCTTTAGTCCTGGTACAAACAATACATCCTTCATCGTCATAGAATTTCTAGAGTCTAGATTATAGGAGGATTCCCCACTACCTTTTATTGGATACTGGTAGTAATCTCCAAGTTTCACCCTTTGGGGTGATTCATGTTCTGATAGT
This sequence comes from Pseudotsuga menziesii, assembly GCA_001517045.1. Lineage (NCBI taxonomy): Eukaryota > Viridiplantae > Streptophyta > Pinopsida > Pinales > Pinaceae > Pseudotsuga > Pseudotsuga menziesii. The sequence goes on along the minus strand of LPNX010819782.1, from coordinate 10,139 downwards.
TTCACAAAGGATTCATTGAATCCTGTCATATGCCTAGAAGCCCCACTGTCTATAAGCCAATCATTGCTTCCATGTGTGATGTTTCTCATGAGAGAAAAAATCAAGACAAATTCCTCATCACTTGAGGAATCATCACTTTCTTGTCTAATTCTCTTTGTGGAAGGTTCATCATCCTCTGCAACATGAGCATGTGTCTTCTCTTGTTTCCCTTCTTCTTATTTTTTCTTTTAGAAGAATCGTTTGCATAGTGTCCTACTTCATCACATGTATAACATCTGATTTTAGACAGATCTTTTCTAATGTTATTTTTATGGAAATGCTTACCTCTAGGGTGATGATAACTTATTTTTCTTTTCTTGGAGTGTACTGTGAGAGCTTGATATTCACTTCCCATATTTTCTTCTCGAGCTGCTATACGAGCTTCTTCTTGAGAGAATTCTTCCCATAGTCTACTAAATTTGACTAGCTTCTTTCTGGCACATATCCCTTGAATAAAGGAGTCCCATGATCTAGGGAGACCATTCAAGGTGGTCATTACAATATTTGCATTCTCCACTGCTTCAAGTTGTTCCTTGATCTAGGAGACCCTTGTGAAGTATGATTTTATGGTCTCCGCATTCTGGATCTTCACATTCTTCAACTGGTTTCTCAAAGTCATATTTCGGCTTATGTTATTTTCTTCAAACAGTTTGGTCAGGGCATAAAACATAGATTTAGGTGTCTTTAGGGAGGACACCTGTGGTATGAGGTGATATTTGATTGAATCAGAAATAATCCTCTTAGCCATGACCAACTCCTTTTTGTGTAAGGCCTTAGCCTCATCTCCCTATGGAAATGGAACCTCCTCATTGATGTAGGAGTCCAACTCATTTTCTACCAGGACCAAGGAGATCCTATACTTCCAATTTCGAAAGTTATCAGCTCCCTCAAGATTTTCATCAATCTTGGTATGATGAGACATCTTAACTAAGAACCTCAAATGGAAATACAAAATATTTAGATCTTACCAGGTTAAGATGTCGGATCTGGATCTAGAGATGAAATTCTACAGAGCTGGTTCAGGAGCAGATTAGGGTTTGACTTTTCTGGAGTTCTGTCCAACCAAAAACTTTGATCTTGATCTCTAAACTTTGATTTTGAGGAGGAGATCAATCCAGGCCTGGGATCACTCAAAAATTCCAATTTTGTGGAAATTCCTAATTTTTGGCAGTATTGTCGGGTCAAAAACTAAAAATGCTCAGAATCAGATTCTGCTTTGACAAAAATATGTGCCCTAGAGAGTAGATTCATTCCAACCTTATTTTGTTGAAAATCTATGGAGAGAGATCCAAAAAGTAGGAATCCCTAGTTTCTGTAGCTGCACAGTGTCTTGTTCTCAGGTTAGCTCTGATACCATGTTAGATTTTTATCATTCAAGCTAGCATTATATTAGGATATTTAACTGAGCGAATAACAAGCACAATAATCAAATACAAGAGACAATGAACACAATGTTTTTCCTCGGGGAAACCATAAAGGAGAAAACCCTGCAACTTACTCAAAGATAGAATCAACACCAAAATCAAAACCCCAAAAACAGTAAGATGATCTCCTGACAGCAGTAGTCTCTTTCTTTCTAGTCATAACAACTTTTTCTCCCTCAGCTATGCACTACAAATGAGTGTGAGTGAGTGTGTGATAAATAGAGAGGCTCACTCTCTATTTATACTAATTCTCAAATTGACAATAACTCACTAGGGCTGACTTCTCTAGGAGAGTCTAATAACCCTAGGGCCCCACAACTGTGGGGACTTTAACCCTTGATCAATATGACGGTTACCCACAATGACTTGACATGACTTGTTTACATTATTGAATCTTCCGATAGGATCATTGGGGCATGACATGACTCAAATACATTACAGACACTTCCCGTAATAAACATCGAGGTACAATACATAACATATACAAGTGAATACATTATGAAGTTACAAATACATCAACACAAAATTGGTCCAAAACATCATTATTTATTTCCCCATAAATACATGGAAGTTGTTCATTTATTTCAACATAACCCCATTCTCTCCAGAAGGACAAAAAACCATATAAATTGGAATCGGTCAATACCATGGATAAGAAAATCCTTGATCATCGTATAAATACATTGTGAAGGTCTCCCCATAAACACTTTTAGTCACACTTTGATCCATCAATCATTCCCATACTTTTTCCATGTCATCCCATGGTGTATGTTGAGCTTGCTCCATACCCTCCTTGATCCATTTCATTTTGACAACCATTGGTGAAGAAGATCAGAGACCGTGGTCGTGGGCACCTATGGACCATTTCCTGAAACGAATGAAGTGGCCCAATTTAAAGGTATGTTTTTTATTTTGTTTTATTAGTTAGAGAAAAAATATAAATTTGTAGAAATATGTTGTTATTTCTTGTTGTAAGTAAATGCCAAGATATCCCTTGTACCATTAACTCTACCCTTATATCCAACTGATCTAAGGTAGGTGATTTTTCACATAGTGGTGGAGAAATACCCACTACAAAAGTCTCCCGTTGTTTCATCATTCATATTTTCCTTGCTTGAGGACAATCAAGTTTGGGGAGGGGAATACTGTCATGTCCCCATTTTGATGAAATATAGATGATATTATTAACTCATTCCATCCCTTTGGGTTAAGTACAAAAATTCACATGCTTGGAATTAACATTTGAAACAAGCAATTAATTAATTAATAGAAGTCATTTTTATTTCCTAACGTTTGAAATGCACTTTAGATAAGCTTATTTTTCATAAATAATTTTATATGTTAATAAAATAAAGTGGATAATGGGCCATGAGGTCACATTTGAGGATAATGTTTGACCAAGAGGAAATTTTGCAAAAGAAGAAAGAAAGGATAAAATAGTTAAAGCTGGAAAGAAAAGAAAACAAGGAAACTCAATACAGCAAGGAAAAGTTGGCATAAAGTACTAAAAAATTACAAAGCAAGAAATCTCAAGAAAAGCATAATAAACTAGAAAATAAGGATAAAGCATAAAATTAGGATAAGGAAAAAAAGAAGGAGTAGACAAAAGCAAAAAAGAAGAATAAAGCAGGAAGAAAAGCATGATAAAGCAATAAACTAGGACAAAACAATAAAAGAAAAAAATGCAAAAGAAAAGATCTTAAAGCAAAATATTTATAATCTAAATAATGAGGGAGAAATTGGCCAAGTTAGCTTGGAAAAGAAGCAATATTTTGTATAAAATAAGCCTAGCACACCACTTTCACATCTTTTGATAGTTTGATGATTGAATTGAGAGTTAGTTTCCTCTAGACTTGGGATATTTGCACCTAGTCCAAGATGGGAGATGTACCCTTGCTTCTATTTTGTGGATGACGACATCAAATATTCATCATTTATTTTAATTCAGTTCCTATTATCAGATCCACCGAATTTCGATCCTTTTACAATGATTAAAGAAGCCTTCAAGTCTAATTATTCATGTTTCTAGCCTTTTCCTCATGGATGATCCTTTCAGTCTTATCTCTCACTCTAGAGATCTCTTTCTAGTGTAATTAAGTCTTTGAAGGTTTCTATTTATGTCATATCATGCATATTATGTTAATTTTGTTGTTTCAATAAATAAAAGTGCATTTTCATGTCATATTGTGTGCGCCTATTCTAGATTGCTACATAATTTGAGCTAGTTTCATTGTTTAAGTCATTAATGAATCAAAACAACTCCAAATTCAATTTTTCCACTTGATGTTGTTCATTAAAAAGGTACTTAAAAAACACTATCACTGATATTTAGAATTTGTATCCTCCTGTCATTGCTTGATTCACCCTTAAGTTAAGCTAGTTGAGCATTCCTAAAAGTCACTTTCACTAGTTTTCCTATGAAGCATTCTCAAAATATCCCCAAAATTGATGGTTTTAATCCAAACATTAAATTGACTTATACTTTAATTCTTTAATCCTATCCAATTCCAAAATACATTACCATTGGTTGATAAGAAGTGTTAAGAAAAAGATCCCTAAACCTTGGTTAAATCCTAGTTTGAGTCACCTATCTTACTATTTGTTAAGGTTTCTAAGTTAGTGTGCCAAATATATTATTTGGTACATTACAGGGGATGCACAAAAAGTATGAATATTTAATATTGGAAATGGAGAATGCATAGTGAGATGTTTAGTTAGTTTCTTACATGCATTTATGCAAGGATGGATATGAATAAGTGAGACTGCTTCATCTTCCATTAAATTTTACATTGGAGCATCAATCACATTTAAAATACTAATAAAGGAATAAACAACTAAGTGATAAGTATAGGCATTAGTCATATGAAAAGAAGTAGAGATAAGAGAAAAAACTATTACATGAATCAAGGGCATTCCCTATCTAGTCTTACCAATAATCCTATAAAGGCTTTGACTACCTACATCAAATTCCCTACTGACCACTCACTAAATATAAGGGGTATAAGTTTCTTTTTGGAAAGAATAAATATTTCACAACATGAAATAACAAGCATAAGCGATCTCATCAGTGTTCCAAAGTGAAGTGCAGCTTGAGAGCTTCACCAAGTAGCCAACATGTTATTGTTTCAATCTATTGTTTGCTTGCTTTTAATAGTTTGAAGTTTACTTATTTTTGTTCATTATTCAAAATTAGTGTTTGCATTTTGTAGTACATAAATTGATTGTTGAGTTTATCTTTGACATTCCTAGGTCCAACATCCAACAAAACATGTACCGACCTAACAAGCTTTTAACCCCATCAACAACACTTGCGACACAAGTGAACTGTCACCCGAGATACCTATAGGAGATGTAGGAATTAGGTTTATTCAATGGTAAAGGGGATATTCTCATGTTAATAATTGACAAACAGGTCATCGTACATAATTACCAACATAGTGTTGTCAACCATGCATAAACTCACAATATATCCATAAGATATATTAAGCCTTGTTGATTCAGGTACTTAATCAGAAACTATCATGTTATTATGAGTCGCAACAATAAACAAGATAAAACATTCACACAATCATCATGTACCATTCGACACAAGAATTTAGTTGTGGATACCCATACAGGAAAAACCACAAAAGTGTTTATTATTTAGAAAGAGTCAAGTCTTGATCTCTTTGGTATACACACACACCCTATAGACATCTCTCCAGAACCTCCATTGCATTCATTCTACACACAAAACCTATGGATCAACGATACTTCCTCGAATATTAATCATCTCTTTCCTACAATGCACATAATATTTTGATATTACGGAGTCTTCCTCACATCGACATCTAATGTTCTCCATTCAAAACTCAACCAAACAGAACAACATAGAAATCAACCTGTTGAATTGAAGGAAAGTAAATAGGAAGGAATTGAACTCACACAACTCTCTCCTAGAAATCCCCACCCTTTACATTTTTATAGGCTCTATTGTCCACATTTACATCTCTTACCCAATACCTGAAGTGGATAACCCTTCTAACTAACTCATCGACTTTTCCATCTGAATTTATCAAATTAGTTACTTTTCTAAGAAAACTGCCAAAAGTTTTGGAGCTGACTATTTCACCCTGCTCTCTGTCACAACCCTATTCCCATTGTGACCAAGTTTTCCCTCTCAAAACCAAAACATGTTTAAATTTTACCTAGGGGAAATAGGCCCCCAATAATCACATGTGGCTCATCCAGAGCCACTTCAAATGGAAACTTTTTTTGCGTTCATCTTATCTTGAAAATACTGAAATATTTTTGTTACTTCATCAATATATTGTTGAACACCCTCATTAACCTTGGAAAATATCACAAGAATTTCATAATTGATATTCTCTAAAACATCCACCATAGTTCTATCAACATATCTTTTAAATTCAACATGAACTGGGTCAATAGTTGTTGTTACCTGCTCTATTTTAGCATAAATCTATGTGACATGATCAATTCTTCTTTTCTTTTGTGTTCAGAGTCTATCGAATTTTTTCTGCAATAGTTTAAGCTCAACAGCCTTACCCATATTCTCGACCGATGACAATTTTTTCAATGAGTGTCACAAATTGGTTAGACTTGACTCTATTGTATGAAGTTTCTCTAATTTTTTTTACAGCTACATATCATCCAACAAGGCCTCCCATGCATGGGATACCTACTCATACCTCTTGGCACAACATGCCTAAACTTGTTGATTCTACCTTATGTCATCTTCAATCACCTTCCCTCGCTCAACTAGTACTTCAGGAGGTATATTGGGAATGAGCTTTGCCTCTAACTATGCAATATTTTGGGAAAAATCATTAGAAACATCCCAAAATTTAAATACACATGCTTCAGCAAGCATTTCAGTTGTGACCACAACCTCTCGAACTTCTTGACAGGTAATAGAAACAACTTGATCAAGACACTTCCTATCTTGTTGTGACTTTTGTGTTTACTTCTCTTTATCCTCCTGTTGTGTTTGTAGTGATGACACAATGTTCTTTATTTGTTGCAGTTGCTCACACATCACATGTTTTTGGGCCTACATTTCTTCAAATACGACCTGTTGAATGCCGCGAAGCATGAATATGGGTAGGACAGACATATCTACCCTGACATAAAAAATTTCCTAGATAATATTATTAAGCTCCATAGTTCCTAGATCCAGTGATTTGGACACTATCTAGATTTTACAATATTGCTGAGACACTAGTAGCTCAACCCGATGATCATTAGATGGGAGAGCTTCCTACAATTAGGTTGGCATGGTACTAACCACAAATATAATATCCTTGACATCATTACAAAGAGTTTGATGTAAGTCAATGACTCCCTCAAATATCTCAGTATGTCGGATATCAATCTTCTACCTCGTTTCATCGGTGATTTCAACCATTTCATCTTCCAATATCTTATATTCTTCACCAGTCAACTAGAGATAAGTGGATTCCCTCACTATATTTTTCTTCTTCATGATATTTTTATTTGTCTTAACTATTTTCCTCTTAGGAACCACATATACATCTACCAAGGTAACACCTGACTCTTCAGCACTATTGTGTTGTGATCTAGGTGGGTTATCTTCTTCTCGTGGGCCACCTGGCTAGGTCCCTAGTTTACCTTCCTATCATAGTTCAATTTCAATAGATAATCAATCATTCACGACAGGATTCTTCTAGTCTTCGAACCAATCCTGAACTATTATATCAACTCCCTCCTCTGATATATGGAATGCAATGGTTAACCATTGACGCTGGGGATCTCACCTTGGCTATAGATATAAATGGTGGGCCCCTGCAATAAACTTAATGATGTTCCTATACCACTAGATAGTCGCAGCGGCAATCCTTGACTGGCTCTGAATGTGAGACCTTAATGCCTCAACATGCATACAAATTTGAATATTCATTAGAGGAAATTTGAGGTCTAAAATGGGCCTCCTAAGGAAAATAATAAAATAATAGTTATTAATTTTGGAGGAACAATGAAAAAAACTACTTTTTTTGTTCGTATTTTCGACATGTTTCCCTATGGTTTTATTCATTTTTCTCGATCGAAAGAGCTCGTTGGATGTGGAATTTAATTCTGCATCCAATGAGTACCCACACTGCATACTTTTGATGGACCCCGCTACCCCAAAAATAAGAAATACCTGAAAAAACATGGTGATGACATTATCATCATGTTTTCTCAGGTATTTCTTATTTTTGGGGTAGCGGGGTCTGTCAAAAGTATGTAGTGTGGGTACTTGTTGGATGTGGAATTAAATTCTGCATCCAACGAGCTCTCCCGCTCATAATTTGAGTAAAAACACGGGGAGATATGTCAAAAATACAGAAGAAAAAAAAAAGATAGTTTTCTTTTATGACAAATATGTCAATTCAACCATTATGGTTGACTTATTTTATTGAAATTCTATTGGTTCCTGAATTCCAACTAATGAAATTTATTGTTGGCACGTTTTCTTATAAGGCCCATTTTAGAGCCCAAATTTCCTCTAATGGTTCTCATGGTGTCATCGTTAATTCTTATCAAACCATAGGTTTTTAGACCATGCCCCTTGACATGGGACATTCATTTCCATGCCCTCATAATTTGGTGCCTCGGCCCATGCAACAAAACAAACTAATATAATAAACTATGAATAAGTAGAAGGTGTACCTCGTTCCTATGCATCAATGGCGTTAACTAATAACTCATTCAATAGGAATGTTTTCCAATTCATTTGCACTCCTACAGTTCATTGCTTAGCGGTAGTGATAGTACCGGTGGTGCACTAGTTCAAGAACATTTTCCATAGTATATTACTCGACAACACCTTTGCTACAAATATAAAACATTGATCATTAATGTAGGCTATGTCGAAGCCCCTCATATTTCACGTGAGATTATACTTCTCCTTCATTTGAGCAATATTACTTTTTTCCTTCTCCTTGCCAACCAAGAATGGTGTTGGATACACCCTTTCTTTGGGTAATACTGTAATAGAAACTATGAGTTTGGTATCGAAAAAAAATATTGTATTTAGCCACAGACACCCTCCATAAAATAAAAACAACAAATGCTTCATGCATGTATTAATTTCAACAATTCGACCAAAATGGGGCATGTACACCAACAATAGAATGCCCAAATTATCTAACCCATAGACCCATTCCATGGGTACCAACTGAATAGTCCCACCTTACACTAGCTTCTTTGCTATCATATACTTTGACATGTAAATTTTGGGGAACTTCCTCAAGTCATGATCAGAAAATGTTGATTTCTTCAAATTCTGCATAGACTCTACCACCACATGAAATCCCTTTGGAATGGTTAGATTTACCAGTGGATATTTGACATTCTTTCGAATGAATATATGTGCATAATCATCCTTCCTGAGTGAAATATATCTTGGCAGTATGGTCGTGGAACCAGACCCAAAATATTCAACATCATGGGTAGCTTTAAATATTTTCTCCATAAGAACTATCCGACCAACCATGTGTTTCTTTTTTGGTGGATTCCCAAGGACCAGTTGCAACATAAAATCTAGTGTATCCTTAACAATGGGTATAGAATATGGGATTTCTATAGCAGAACCTTGAATAGTGATAGAGCTTGATACATGGATCTCCATGGATAAAACTTAGACACATAATAATTGACTACAAATGACTAGCTTGCTCAATACACTTCACAATTTATTACAATGAAACAAATAACTCTCTTTTAAAAGGTGAAATAGATCTATGCATGTGGAAAATCAATCTGCTCATGTGGGTAGTCATTCTAACTTGACCTGTAATAAATTAGGAAAGGAATCGTTTAATCCTCTCGCATGCGGAAATAGTTTTGGTCATTTATGACAAGGCGCCATAAAAACCACTACTCGCTTTGGGATAAAGGAATTTATTACCTTGTGTTATATGCATATTTACTAGAAAAGCATGCTGTGAAATCCCCCTGCAAAACAAAACTAACTGTGACAGCTAGCCAACTTGAATGTGACACCAAAACTACAAGACTGTGGTATGTGAAGAAAGACTTATATACAAGGCTACCATTTTTTTTACATCAACTCAGCTGAGAGAAGTATGACTATCTCGATAGGGTTTTATCCAAATTCCATTTACTAAACCATTGAGGGTTGTACCATCTAAATTCTTCAACTTAATTTCACCCCGATCTGTTACATATTCAACAATATATGGTCCCAACCAATCTTTTAGAAGCTTACTAGGGTGTTTTAAAAAATTATTGTCATACAGAAGAGAAAAAATTCCAGGATGGAGTTACTTGAACTTAATATGTTGATCATGCCATTCCTTTTCTCACTCTTTTCAAAAAATTTTGAGGTAACCCGCAATGAAGTGATCTTCCCCTACCTGTAGAAACTGAGGAAATATTTCTTCAATTGTACCCACATCTTTCATCTCAGTAATTGAATTTATTCTTAAACTAGGTACAATATATTCCATAGGAATGAAATCCTCTTGTCCATAAACTAGTCGAATGAGAGTCTGTCCTGTAAGATTCTTACATATCGTATGATAAGCCCATGATACTGCAGGTATTTTGTGATCCCAATCATCCTGAATCATATTGTAAATCTTGGTAAGTGCATGTTCCATAATCTTATTAAAAGCTTCAACCATTCCATTTGACTGCGGATGATATGGT
>LPNX010819738.1:0-21028 GCA_001517045.1 Pseudotsuga menziesii | reverse complement strand
GTGCTGTGAAACATACTGCTGTGTTGAATTTGGTGACGTAAAAACTTAATAGTTTTGATTGTAAGCAAAGCTTTTAAAAACATTGTTACATGGATGTAGGATCGTGGTAAACCTCTAAGAAATTTCTTATCATATTTTACTGGAAAGAATCCATTTACTACAAGATTAATATACTCATCGTTTTTCTATTTATATTGATACCTTTTGAATCCCTTACTCAGCCGTGAGAAATCTGTATAATTAATCAGAATTTATATAACAACTACAGGGTCATACAAGTATGTGGATTTATTGTTCCAGACTTGGAAACAGCATTTGATTATATGCGTGCGCGTGCATGCTGTTCTTGGGGAATGGCCCATTAGAAACGTGATCCATTGTGCACAAACCTAACTTACTAGCATTTGCTTGTTAAATCTAGAGACGGATTCTTGACCAGAATGCTTGTTAAATCTAGAGAAGGATTCTTGACCAGAACGTATTATAATTTTTAAGAGACTCATAGTTGTGTTTATGGATTTTATAGTAGTTTGATCATTCATCATTTGTTTAAGATTCAAGGCTTACTATGGATTTAGTCCATGCTTAAAGTTTCCAAGATGAGATTATGGGCACTGTATATTTTGCTTTGAGTGGGTTCGACATTTCGTTTCATACCAAAATGTCAACTAAATGCTAAATAGAATTAACTTTCTTACGGATTCTTTACAACCCTTTCAAGCATGAAATTTGGAAAACTTCACGCTTTCCCATCTCTCGTTTTCCATATTTGATAGAATAAAACTTCATGATTATGGATGTTTTTTTTTAATTAAATTATTTTAAGCCTAAAATTAGTATGGAATAATATAGATCCTAAGAAAAGAAAAGAAAAATAGAACAAAAAATTTTAAGCCTGAAATTACTATGGAATAATAGATATCTTGAAAATTATAACATACAAAGATATTTTTTGAAATAAGAAGTGATTTAATGACAATCAAAATTATTACATTATAAAATTTTGATAAATTGAATACATTTTTTTAAGAAGGTAGAAATACTTAATTTATCAAGAAATTTGGGGAGTATTTTTATGGAAGGTTATGATTTTTGATATGATAAAATGTTACATTGTGATTTGTTAATAAAGATAAATTTATTGATCATCTTTTTATATTTGTTGTTTTGGATTAATGTAGCATTAGCACATGTGAAATGTTGAAATTTTTAATATACATTAGGTAATAAGAGGTTACCATTATTGTTGCCTTATCAAAATTTTATCATAAAACTAATATTTTTTTAAGATAATCAAATTCCTTGTGATGAAGTTTTTGGTGATATCTATTATTTTAAATATATATTTCTGTATGAAATAGTTTTTAAAAGTGCATATTGTTAAGTTGTTTTGTGTAATGTTTCACATTATGTATAAGTGATTTAGATTTGTATTAAAATTATATTTTCTATAATAAAAATAATAATAATAATAATTGAAACAAAATTCATAAATTAAGTTAATGAATTGATTAAAATAATAAAAGGTGTACCATTAAGTAAAATTAAACTAAAATAAAAATCAATACAAAATATAGTTAAACAAGTAAAATGAAGAATGAGCATCTCTCTTGAAAAAAAAATATGAAAAAACAAAAGCAAAGATAACCAATGAAAAAATAACAATACAAAATTAAAGCTTTTTAAAATTATAATGAAATAATAAAATGAAATCAATGTATTTATGAAAAGGAAAGGTTACTTATGTAACAAAATACTCACACACAAAAATTTAATTTAATAAAATAAAATACAACACAAAATTAAAGTTTTTTACATTTATAATAAAATAAGGCCAAAGTATTTATGAAAACTATAAGCTATATTTATATAATAAAATACTTACACACAAAATTAAATTTAATATTAAATAGAAATGAAAATTAAATAAGGAAAAAAATTACATATAAAAATAATAAAATTTAATGTTAAATTTAGGATTTACAAGGTCTTAACAAAGGCGTTTTGTCTAGTGATTGCGATGTAAATAAACCAACATAACATAAGATCCTTGTTAAACATGGATCTATCGAGCACTATAAGGATCCAATTTCTTGAGATGTAATTTTTTTATCTTCAATGTTTATACAAAGAAAAAATGCACATCAAGAAATTGGATCCTCCTATGTGTTTGATAGATCCAAAATTTATTTTAGAAATAAATTTTTATTTTTGATAAGTTATTAGTCGACGACTTTTAATTGTTTTAATATTTTTTGTAACTTATAAGCGAGTCATGAATTTTTTCATTACTTTCTTTTACTACTTATTTTTTGTAATGTCACCTTACATAAAAAAAATTACTTTCGTTTACTTCTTATTTTTTGTAATGTCACCTTACATAATGTTAAGTGACAACGTCTCTTCCATAGTGCAACAAATTGTCTCTAGAAGTGGAAACACAATTTTTTGCAGAGCCATTAAACAATGATATAAAATACCGAGGTTACTTTTGAAACCAAATGATTATAATGGCAAACTGGTTAGATTTATAGGAAGATCGATGTGAATATTACTTATTGTTGTTACATGTGGATTACTATCCGTGAAAGGATAGATCTATTGAAATCACTACTCAAGAGCATACCCATTTATTGGTTATCCTTAGCTTGGGTGTCAAAGAGCATTGTAGAAACGATAAGAAGGAGATGCTTTAGTTTTTCATGGTTAGATAAAAAGAAAAGGGAACCTATCCCTCTTGTTAATTGGAAAATTGTGCCAAAACCAAAAAAAAGGAGGGGGTGGGTTATAAAGAACATACACTTGTTCACTTAGTCTCGAACAATGAAGAGTTTGTGGAGACTCTTGTTCATCAAATGACTATGGGGCACGGGGAATTCACTTATTGAACCTCTTACATAGCACGTGCAATCATGGGATATTAAAGAATACCCTTAATTTTGAGAGATATTGACCCAAACTCTTTTTGTTGAACCCCCCTCCCAATACTTAAAACCTCCTCCCCACCCTTTTTTATACCTCAATCCTTATAAACCACCCTACCCACCCCCACCTTAAACCCCTCATCCCCCCAATACCTATAATATATTGGTTCGATTTTTTATAATTTCAAAACCCACAATATGAACTAACGTGATAGGATATTGGTCAACAAGTGAAGCCCCCGCGCTATGGGGTAATACTATGAAGATAAAATATCTATCAAGCCTTGAGACATTAGTGTATAGACATGCCAAGACTAGAGTATACAGTGTACCAAATATTTGTATATACACTAGTGTGTATATAACTAACATATATACACTAGTGTATATGCCTGGTATATACACTAGTATATACTATATAATTCTAGTGTATATACCTATAAGATAGGTAAATTCCTATGCTTCAATATATGCAACTACTCATCAGAATGTTATAAGCCACCCATTAGGCCCACTGTATGTGGAGAAGTTAACTCTCCTCTAAAAAATGGGCACAAAAAGTTGTTTGAAATGTTGAGATTGAAATATTATAATGAATGCATTGTTTCTCCACCTCTTGAATATATACTAGTCTATACAAAAAAAAACTTATTAGGTTTCTTCTCTCACCAAATGCATCTTAAAATTTTTGTATATGCGCGCTTCTGTATATGTGCATATACGAAAGCTTATGTATATGTGCATATAGGGATGCTTCCGTATATATACACATATACAGAAGCATGCATATACGAAAGCTTCCCTATATGTGCATATAGGGAAGCTTCCGTATATATGCGCATATACAAAAGTGCGGATATACGAAAACATGCATATACGAAAGCTTTCGTATATGTGTGCTTCTATATATGTGCATATACAGAAGCACACATATATGAAAGTTTCAATATATGTGCATATAGGGATGCTTCCGTATATATGCGCACCTCTGTATATGCACATATATATGGAAGCTTCAATATATATGTGCATATAATCATGACTATCATGTCATAATCAAGAATATTTTACCTACCTTGGTCAAAATATCAATTCCTACAATGAGGCCAAGATTGAAAATCATGCTTAGTTGGGCCTAATATTAAAGAGAATGAGTTAACATATATGAGATCCTTCAAACTTTGACATCCATAATAGTTACTTATAACTACTCCTTGTAGAATAGACATCCTTAGTGTCATGTCCACATCCAAATAAGACTACTACCAAATAATGTTTCACCAACCTACTAGTTCCCTAGGTTGAGGTGGAGCCACAAATTTTGTAATAGGGATGTATAGGACTCAAAAGGACCTTAGTTTATCACATTCTCATTAAAATGGGTCTCACAAATAATAAATGTTAAGAAAATAAGGTGGCATTGGTTCATGAAGACAATTGGAAGCTTGTGGAGTCTTTGGATGACTGGATTCCCCACACACTTGGCATGACCTTCATCCAAATTCGAACCCAAGGGGAATGTAACATTATTGGAGGATGATGTGGTGTCACATAGCCTGGCATGATCCAAGGAATTTGAATTAGGAGAGGAGAGTAACTCCCATGGAAGAGGAGGAGACCAAGAAGACAATGTGTGTCACTTGGAGGGAGATTCCATGCACTCTATGACGATAAATGACGAGGGAGTTGGACTCCTTTACAAGTTAGTTGATGGAGAGGCCATTTAGGCCTCTCAATGGAGCTTATTGATGGTGTTTAGTTTCAGGTTGAAGGTCCATACAGATCGAGTTCTCATCTTTCTCCCTCTTCTCTCATTACTTCTTCTACATTCCCCCACACTCTCATGTTGATGACGCACTTGTTGGAGTGGTGATTGCTATTTGTTGAGTCCATTTGATTCCCAAGATTGGGTATATGATTTATGGATCTATACTTTCATGTCCAAATGCTTTATATCTCAAAATCCAAGAAACTCATGTGTGAAAAGCTTGAATACATGTCGTTTCTAAAATTGGCAAATAAGTTTTCTAAGTTGGGGATTCGGTTCCATTTGCTCCATCAATAATTTTTATGTATAAAAATACCTCATAAGGACTGAGGAGGATCATCATTATTCTCATGTAATGAATTGTATTGTTGTATAAAGACTCGATAACATTTTGTACTCAAGTTTTTGATTTTTAATAAATGAAGAATTGCTGAGATTTTGACGTATATATTCAGGTTGATCTGAGTATATTCAACAACAATTAATAGGTTGGGAAGGGCCCCTCGATATTGGTAATATGTTGCTCATTGTATCCTTAGTTTAGACATGTAATTTGCTTTGATTAAAGCTAGTTTATGTGTGGTTTAATTTCGAGTTGTAAATTCAATTTAGTTTTATGAATTCAAGTTTAATGAGATGCTCACGATTAATTATTCATTGGTGTACAATTCCCTTTCAATTATGCAATTATATATATAATATTGCTTCTAGTCATATAATTATTGCTTTGTTTTATACTTCATTTATGTTCTACACACTCTTGACCAGCGTTCCATTCCAACCATTCTACATTATAATTACATAGTTTGCATGTTTAGATTGTTCTCTAAATTGGAATGATAATGATCCCAAAACAGGTTTATGTATTGATGTGTGAATGCTATGCTTTTATTAATTGTCTCTTCTCCAAATCAAATAATAATGTTAGTTGTAAACATAAAAATATAGGGATAAGTAGTCTTGGACAAATATAATAATTTTGTGAAATTCTATGGCTCATGCCACAATAGAAACGAGCATTATTGAAAATTGCTTAATGATGATTATTTCCCAAATCAAATTGTGGGAGGGGGGGTTTTCTTACATTTGAAATATTTTGCATTTGTTATTGACCACTGCATGCAAAGGGATTGAAATGGACAGAGTTACGAGAAATAAGAACATAATGGACAACTAAGAGCTTACAACAATATATGATTGCTGCAAGTATCAAGAGGATCAATCGTTGGCCATCTAAATAGATCTTTGTGAACAAATTAGAATCATGTTATGATTATGGGAAGAATTTAGACTATCGAGCAACTATAGTTTATTTTTACTTTGCTTTGTGCATATGCTGGTAGCATTATTATTATTATTTTTACATAATATGCATATGTTGGCAACATGTTACCTGTTAGGGTTGACATTAGTTTTTTTCTTTTTTCTTTTTAATAATCAAATTAATTTTGGATATAAAGGATTTATAGTGTAGTGGTTATAATGAATAAAGTAACGACTTGGATTGCATCCACTCCATTGTTGTATGATTAGTAATTGCAAGAATACATATGTAGTTACAACTCCTGATGCATTAAATAAACATCGTTAAAGAGTCCATCGACTTGATCAAATTCCACCTCGTCAGAAGGGTCGACCACGTGCTCATGACTCTCATTGGCCAAAAAAGGATCCCAAAGCAGTACAAAAAAATAATGAATTAAGAAGCTTTCACCTTAAGTTTTGTATGGAAATGGATCTCAAGAATTTAAGAAGTCGTTTAGTAGAGAAAGAGTGTAACACCCCAGTTTTGACCCCATGGCATTGAATTGCATATGATGTAAATATTGTATTTAATCATGGTGTGGAGCTAAAGGAAAATGCCCCACCATGGATTTATTGTTTTATGTTCGGTGATTAAAAAAAATCGATGCCAAAGGCTTATGTGCTAGCCATGCACAATACATTTTGAGACATCGTGTAAAATGAAAATGAATAAAAATACAACAACTAGCTATGTGCTGCAACGTGACAGAGATGGGGCCATGATTTCACAAGGAATATGGAGGGGGAATTATTCAAACCCTTGAGCCAATGGGGAAAAGCCAAATGCCAAGGGGAAAACCCATAAAGTTGTCAACTAACCCTTTTTGTCTTTTATGCCCAGTCATCTAAAGTTGGTGAAGGAAGTTATTACCTGGGGATGGGAAAGGTTAGGAGGTCAAATTCAAATTTGGGAAGTCACCTATTTTTGGAAAACATGTTTTTGGCTTCTTAGGCAATTAAATGCTTGGAAATGCATTCCCAATCCATTATTCATCCATGTGTTTGCTTCCTCACGCAGCTGGAGATAGTTGGGGCATTCTCCCTCACGATACTGTTGTTTTCTTCATTCCTTCATGGCTGGGGATTTCGTTTTTGGTATGGCTAAGTGAATGTGCAGTAGTGATGCCCGATTTGGGGGTTTTGAGAGGTCGTTTTTCCTCCCTCACGCAACTGGAGCATGTTGTGCGTTTCCCCCATGTTTTTATGTTGTCTCCTCATTCCTTCATGCCCAGAAATTGTTTTTGTTAATGTTCAGTGAATGGGAAGAAGAGAACCACGATTTTGGGGTTTAGGGAAGTCGTTTTTTCCAACGTGAATCCATAAATGTCTCTGAAATCGATTTTTTTAATAGAGGGTTGTTTTCCCTTGTTTCCTTTTTTGTTTTGGCTTCCCAGGACGTTTTTGTCCATAACCAGCAATGGTATTTTGCTATGAAGTGCATATATGTGTTGGCTTGGTTGAGTAAGTCCAAGGACCCCATGTTATTTGTTTTTTCCTTAGCAGCCTGTGAAACCCAATTCCTTATTGGCTTAGCTAGAGAGTCTGTGAAACCCAACAGTGTGTTGGCTTGACTGTAGATGTACGGTTTTAGTTGTGTGAGCCTGTTATTGTTTCCTAGTTCCTTGTGGAATCATGCCCAGCTCGGGGATGGTAGTGATGTTGAGAGATTGATGAGCACACTAGCATATGGTTGGGTGGAACATTGCAGCAACATAGCTAGTTGCAGGGAAAGCTTCTTCTCAAGATAAGTATTATTGTGTATTTAATCTTTGTAATGAATATGTTTATGAATTAATATGAACATGATGAATTCTTGAATGTGTTGAACGAAATGTATTTGCTTCCATTGAATTTACATGTATTATGCATCTGGATATGTTTTTATTCCAATGCATTTTTATGTTTATGTTCATGGGCTAGATTGCCCAGATTTAATAGTCATGAAGTCACATTCTCTCTCTGGTAGAGGGGTGGGGACATGACAAAGAGATATCCAAAGAGGTGTGTCTATATCAAAGTTTCATGTTAGGATTTGAATTTATTCATTTATTTATTTAAGTAATTTGCTTGTATTAATTTATATATATAATTTATATAATTTATTAGCTTGAGATTTTGTGCTATCTAAGAGGAGACTAGTGGATTAATCTCAACTTTGATATAATTTATTTTCTTAACTAAAGTTCTTTAATACATCCTATACTATGTTTATTTTAGGTTATATTTGTTAGAAAAGTGCCAAATTGCAATATTGCAAGTGGGTGCACTTTAAATATCTAATGAAAAAGGGTAAATGAACCCACTTAAGATGGAGTACCTAGATTAAAAAGATCTAAGGGCCAACATTTAATGGATACCTTTGTATTATTTTGTGGGGCATTATAGAAGACCATAAACTATATCCTTCACTATATGAATTCACTTAGCATTTCCATTATTATATTCAAGGAAGAGGTGTACATACTATCTTGGAACTATTTAAGATACCGAGAATGGAGGTTTTCACAAATAGTCATAATAACATGTAAACTTATGGACTTTGAACTATTGATAAGTTGAAGAAACGTTGGGACATTTTGAGTTGGCATTCCACTCTGAACTATTGATAAGTTGAAGATACGTCGGGACATTTTGAGTTGGCATTCCATCCATTAACAAAGGAACTATGAAAATTATTTGATTATAGGAAAATAGTTAGCCAAGGTTTGGGTTATAAATGATTTAAAAGAAACTAGTTATTTAAAATAATGAAAATCAAATCAGAGAGGGAGGGGGCAAGGGTGAGTAGTCAAAGAAGATTAGAGTTATAAATGGATTCCTTTTTGTTCCCCTCGCATTGATAAAGGTGGCTTGAGTTGAACCTCTTTTAGCTTCTTGTCCACCAAATCTTAGGTCTTAATACTTAGGCCTCTATTGAGATACAATGGGGATCCCAATACCAGGGTATTTCTTACATATCCCTTGGTCCTTGTATCCCATTTACCTCATTAACTTGGAATTAATTCCTCTAGTGTGAATTTTGAAATCACTAAAGGGATCTTGACAGGATCTTGGAAAGTGGTTTTACCATGCTTAATTCCATCATGGTGTCAGATTCCAAAGTGGGAACAAATTGGGATTGCTTGATCTCTTGGATAGCTCATTGTGCCTTCTTCAATGCCTCTTCCTCGATCTCTTGGATAGCTCATTGTGGCTTCTTCAATGCCTCTTCTTGAGTTACCAGATATTTGTATGGATGAGTAGTCATTTTGGTGAATCTTTCCTCTTACCAATTATCCATTCGTGTTTCTCCCCCAACTATAAGAGATGCAATATTTTCTCGTCTAATTCTTCCCTCATGGTGGTGAAGGAATATTAGCATTTGGAAAGTTCATTTTCCATCTCATCTTCTTTTTCCTCCAATACCAGCATTTATCTTGGATTTGCTTATTGAAGTCTCTTAATTCTTCCATATTCTCCCTCTTCAAATATTTTCCCATGGCTCTATTTCAAAATATCCTGTGAACTTTCTCTAATACCAATATGATGGGGAAACAATAATGATATGGTTTGTCCATCTCACCAACATGGAGCGTATATAGAAACTCTTTTTTTCCTCTAGATACCAATTTTGAGACTATGCTTCTTTGAACATGGTTTGGGCCTCAATGCTTTGGGTTCAAGGCTTTTCCATAAATAAAATTAATTTATTTTCTATGAAAATATAATCACATTGAGATATCTATCTTCATATATGAGTTATTTCTCTATTTCAAGATACGATTGTAATGCTAAATTCACAATGCACTCTATGTTTTATTTGAATGTGCCAAAACATACACTTTATTTTGTTTAATTGTGCACACACAACACTCTAAATGATAACCTTTTATTGTACAGTAAAATTTCAGAGATTGATGTATGTCAAACTTTGTCAATGTAACTAAATGATAACCTTTTATTGTACAGTAAAATTTCAAAGGTTGATGTATGTCAAACTTTGTCAATGTACTCAAGCTCTATTATTACAACATCGATTCTTTGTCCCTTCATACACTTAGGGACAAATATAAATGCATATGATTTTAGAGACACTAGTGCACATGCGTTTTGACATGAATGGATTGCACTCAATTTATTCAATTTCTCACAGTTAAATCCATATACCAACTATTCTAGCAAGAGGAAAACATATGAGTGCAGGTTTCAGCATAATGCTTAACCATTTGATTATAGAATAATTGATTGTTTATGAAGGAGAATGCCCCAACAAAGAATCCCTGGCCAATTAATGAGCTATAGCATACATTGTAATTATTTGTGTAAGGGCATTTAACAATTACTCAATTGGCTAAAGAGTGTGTTGTAGGCGAAATCCAGAGGTCAATACAACACTTTAATGGTAAGCCATAGTTCCAACAATTGAGATCACTTCTACCTTAACATTTCCTTACCTTCGCATTTCCTTTGGGCCTGAGCAAAATCAATATTTATTGTGCTAGGTAATTAACCAATGATCAATGCAATGAAAGGTATAAGATATGGGAGTTTATATACATTAAGCCAAGGAGTGCCCACTACACAGTGGAGTGCCCAATGAAAATGGAGTGCCCACTACACAGTGCATCTATTATTTGGGGGTGAATAGATTATTCCCTCATATCCATATTACAAACCATTATTATAAACAATGAATATTGGTTAACTAAATCATTCCCATTGTCGGTTCAATCCAATATAATATGAGTTGAAGTTGCAAAATTTAAAATTTAAACTCATATATTAATGAGGTAAATAAACAATATATTAACCTGAACATTGAATCATGATAACAAAAATATTTACTCCTGATACATCATTTTTGTAGTTGGCTATCCCAGTCGATCGAATGACCCAAAAAATTCACACCTAAATATTTATTGTTATTCATTGTTTTTCTTGTACTCCTTTTATTTCGTTTTTATATACAATTGTTTTTTATCTTTCAAAAATAGTTTTCCATTATGCAAATAAACTTAACATGTTTCCTTTGTTGTGAAGTTATTACAGATTAGAAACTTCTTTGAGATAGAAATTTACAAGATAAATTAGCAATGGTGGAACCGGGAACAAGACATACAGTTTGCATTCGACATCTTGTGGATAACCTCCATCTACATAGAAGACAATTCCAAATCCATGTTATCCATCCTGGAAGGGGTAATCTTTCCAGGCCAGAGTTGAAAGAAGAACTTGCGAGAAAATTTGATGTTTCAGATACACAAACAATATTCATATCTAGTATATGCGCATTTACAGAAACCAAAATGAGAGCTTCCGTATATGCGCATTTACGAAAGCCAAATGCGCATATACAAAATCTCTCTTCTGAATATGCACATTTTTCCTTCCGCAAATGTGCATATACGGCCAAGGGAGAATGCATATATATGGAAGTGAACATGCACATATATGAAAGAGCGCATATATGGAAGACGGCTTTCGTATATGTGCATGCGCATATACAGAAGGAATAATGTCTCACTTCCGTAAATGCACATATATGAAAGAGCGCATATATGGAAGACGGCTTTCGTATATGTGCATGCGCATATACAGAAGGAATAATGTCTCACTTCCGTAAATGCACATATATGAAAGGCATAATGCCTCACTTCCGTATATGCGCATATACGGAAGCTCTCTTTCGTATATGCGAATTTTGGATTCCGTAAATGCATATATACAGAAGGCAGAATGCGCATATACGGAAGAGAGCTTCCGTATATGCACATTTACGGAAGCAAAAAATGTGCATATACGAAAAAGAGCTTCCGTATATGCGCATTCTTGCTTCCATAAATGCACATATACAAAAATGCACATATATGGAAGTCAACACGCATATATGGAAGTTATCTTCTATTTATGCATATGCTGGCTTCCGTATATGCGCATTTACGGAAGCCAAAATGTGCATATACAGAAGCTCTCTTCCGTATATGCACATGTTATCTTCTGTATATGCACATATACGGAAGCCAAAATGTGCATATACGGAAGCTATCTTCCATATATGCGCATGTTCGCTTCCATATATGCGCATATACGGAAGCCAAAATGCACATATACGGAAGCTATCTTTCGTATATGCGCATGTTCGCTTTCGTATATGTGCATGTTCAGTTCTTTAAAATGCGCATGTTCATATACGAAAGCTACCTTGCGTGAGCTTTTGTATATGCTTATTTACGGAAGCAAAAAATGTGCGTTTACGAAATCTCTCTTCTGTATATGCGCATGCTGGCTTCCGTATATGCGCATTTGTGGAAGCCAAAATGCCTCACTTCCGTATATGCACATATACGGAAGCTCTCTTCCGTATATGTGCATTTTGGATTCCGTAAATGCGCATATACAGAAGGAAAAATGCACATATATGGAAGAGAGATTTTGTATATGCGCATATATAGAAGGAAGAATGCGCATATATGGAAGAGAGCTTCTGTATATGTGCATTTACGGAAGCCAAAAATATGCATATACGAAAGAGAGCTTCCGTATATGCGCATTTTTGCTTTCGTAAATGTGCATATACAAAAATGCACATATACAGAAGCCAACACGCATATATGGAAGTTATCTTCCATTTATGTGCATGTTGGCTTCCGTATATGCGCATTTACGGAAGCCAAAATGCGCATATACAGAAGCTCTCTTCCATATATGCGCATTTTGGCTTTCGTATATGTGCATATACAGAAGTGAACATGTGCATATATGGAAGATAGCTTCCGTATATGCGCATATACGAAAGAGAACATGCGTATATACGGAAGAGAGCTTATGAATATGTGCATTTTGGCTTCCGTAAATGCGCATATACAGAATCCAACATACGTATAAATAGAAGAT
Organism: Pseudotsuga menziesii; assembly: GCA_001517045.1. Classification (NCBI taxonomy): domain Eukaryota; kingdom Viridiplantae; phylum Streptophyta; class Pinopsida; order Pinales; family Pinaceae; genus Pseudotsuga; species Pseudotsuga menziesii. The sequence continues at coordinate 8,158 of LPNX010819738.1, read as the reverse complement.
AACTTCCATATATGTGTGTTGGCTTCCGTATATGTGCATTTTCGTATATGCGCATTTACAGAAGCAAAAATGCGCATATACGGAAGCTCTCTTTCGTATATGCACATTTTTGGCTTCCATATATGCGCATTCTGCCTTCTATATATGCGCATTTACGGAATCCAAAATGCACATATATGGAAGAGAGCTTCCATACATGCACATATACGGAAGTGAGGCATTATGCCTTCCGTATATGCGTATTTATGGAAGTGAGACATTATGCCTTCCGTATATGCGCATGCACATATACGAAAGCTGCCTTCCGTATATGTGCATTTATGGAATCCAAAATGCACCAATACGGAAGAGGACTTCCATATATGCGTATTTAGGCTTCTCTATATGCGCATATAAAAAAGCGAACATGTGCATATATAGAAGAGAGCTTCCGTATATACGGATTTTGGCTTCTGTATATGCACATATACAAAAGAAAACATGTGCATATACGAAAGAGAGCTTCCATATATGCGCATTTTGGATTTCGTATATGCGCATATACGAAAGTTAACATGCGCATATACGGAAGAGAGCTTCTGTATATGCACATTTTTGGCTTTCGTATATGCGCTCTTCCGTATATGCTCATGTTCGCTTTCGTATACGAAAGCTCTCTTCCGTATATGCACATTCTCCCTTGGCCGTATATGCACATTTACAGAATCCAAAATGCGCATATACGAAGCGAGCTTCCATATATGCGCATTTACAGAAGGCAAAATGCGCATATTCAAAAGAGAGATTTCGTATATGTGCATTTTGCTTTCGTAAATGCACATATACGGATTCTCTCATTTTGGCTTCCTTCACCACCATGAGGGAAGAATTAGATGAGAAAATATTGCATCTCTTATAATTGGGGGAGAAACACATTCAAATGGATAATTGGTAAGAGGAAATATTCACGTGCGCAGCTTGCTTCTATAAATGTGCATCTTGCTTTCTGTATATGTGCATTTATAAAAGGCGAAAATGCACATATACGAAAGCTCTCTTCCATATATGCACATTTTTCTTTTCGTATATGTGCATTTACGGAAGCCAAAATACGCATATACAGAAGCGAGCTTCCGTAAATGCGCATTTTTCTTTCTGTATATGTGCATTTACAGAAGGCAAAAAAGCACATTTATGAAATCTCTCTTTCGTATATGCGAATTTTTCCTTCCCTAAATGTGCATTTACGAAAGAAAGCTTCAGTATATGCACATTTTTCCTTCCGTATATGTGCATTTACAAGAGGAAAAATGACATAATGGAAATGGAAAGGATAAATTGTTTTATGAAATACCAGTATATACACTAGTGTATGGTATATACATTTCATTGGTATATACACTAGTTTATATACATCGATGTATATACTAAAAATACACTGGTGTATATACTAGTATATACATTTGTATATGGTATACATGTTTATACACTGACTGGTGTATACCAATGACATTGTCATATGTTACGAGTGCATGTATATGCACTGATGTATATACCGATATACTGATATATACCATGATATATTGATATATACGTTGATGTATATATACTGGTATATACATCTATATATATATCAATGACACTAGTTTATGGTATATAGACTGATGTATATACTGTATATGCGCATATATAGAAGGAAAAATGTGCATATACGGAAGAGAACTTTCGTATATGCGCATTTTAACCTTTCGTATATGTGCATATGTAAAAGAAAAATGCACATATACAGAAGTCATAAATTTATATACAGAAGAGAGGTTCTGTATATGTGCATTTTAAGGCAAAATACACATATAAGGAATCTCTCTTCCGTATATGCGCAGTTTTTCTTTCGTATATGCGCATATATGGAAGAGAGAAATGTGCATATACAAAAAAGAGCTTCAGTATAAGCACATTTCTGCCTTCTGTAAATGGGCATTTACGGAAGGCAAAATGTGCATATACAGAAGTTCTCTTCATTTACAGAAGGAAGAAATGTGCATATACAGAAGAGAGCTTTCGTATATGCACATTTTCCTTCTGTATATGCGCATTTACAGAAGACATAAATGCGCATTTACAAAAGCTCTCTTTCATAAATGCGCATTTCTGCCTTCCGTAAATCTGCATATACAGATGGAAAAATGCACATATAAGGAAGCTCTCTTCCATATATGTGCATTTGTGTCTTTGTATACGCGGATCTCTATCTTTCACAAATGTGCATATACATAAGGAAAAATACGCATATACGGAAGCTAGAAATGCGCATATACGGAAGAGAACTTCTGTATATGCACATTTTCCTTCCGTAAATGCACATATGCACATATACGGAAGCTCTGTTCCGTATATGCACTCTCTCTTCCATATATGCACATTTTTCGCATTTACAGAAGGAAAAATGTGCATATACGGAAGCTCTCTTCTGTATATGTGCGATCTCTTCCATTTATGCACATTTTTCCTTTCGTATTTGCACATATACGAAATCTCTCTTCCATATATGTGTATTTATTCCTTCCGTATATGCGCATATATAGAAGAGAACTTCTGTATATGCACATTTTTCCTTCCATATATGCGCATTTACAAAAGTTAGAAATGCACATATACGAAAGAGAGCTTCCATATATGTGCATTTTTCCTTCCGTAAATGCGCATTTACGGAAGGCAAAAATGCACATATATGGAATCTCTCTTCTATATATGCGCAATTTTCCTTCCGTATATGCACATATACAGAAGGAAGAAATGTGCATATATGAAAGAGAGCTTCCGTTAATGCGCATTTTCGCCTTCTATAAATGGGCATTTACGAAAGACAAAATGCACATATACAGAAGCTCTCTTTATTTACAAAAGGAATAAATGTGCATATACAGAAGAGAGTTTTTGTATATGCGCATTTTCCTTCTGATATACGCATTTACAGAAACTCTCTTCCGTAAATGCGCATTTCTGCCTTCTGTAAATCTGCATATACAGACGGAAAAATGTGGATATACGAAATCTCTCTTTCGTATATGTGCATTTGTGGCTTCATATATGCGGATCTCTATCTTTCATAAATGTGCATATATAGAAGAAAAAATACGCATATACAAAAGGCAGAAATCATTCTTTTCCGTATAAGCGCATTTTTCCTTCCTTCATATGCGCATATACAGAAGTTCTCTTCCGTATATGCACATTTTTTGCATTTACGGAAGGAAAAATGCACATATAAGGAATCTCTCTTCCATATATGCACGATCTCTTCTGTATATGCACATTTTTCCTTGCGTATATGTGCATATACGGAATCTCTCTTTCATATATACGCATTTCTTCCTTCTGTATATGTACATATACAAAAGAGAGCTTCTATATATGCACATTTCTGCCTTCCGTATATGCACATTTTGTCTTTCGTATATGCGCATTTACAGAAGTTAGAAATGCGCATATACGGAAGAGAGCTTCCGTATATGTGCATTTTTCCTTTTGTAAATGCGCATTTACAGAAGGAGGAAATGCGCATATATGGAATCTCTCTTCTATATATGCGTATTTCTTCCTTTCGTATATGCGCATATACGGAGGAAAAATGCGCATATACGGAAGAGAGCTTCTGTATATGCGCATTTTTTTTCTTCCGTAAATGCACATATACGAAAGGAAAAATGTGCATATACGGAAGCTCTCTTCCATATATGCGCATTTTTTCCTTTTGTATATGCGCATTTTTCTTTCTGTATATGCACATTTACAAAATGTAGAAATGTACATATACAGAAGCTCGCTTCCGTATATGTGCAATACTGTCTTTCATATATGTGCATATACTAAAGGAATAAATTCACATATACGGAAAAGATATTTTGTATATGCACATTTTTACCTTCCATAGATGCACATTTATGGAAGTTCTCTTCCATATATGCACATATAGGGAAGGCAGAAATGCGCATATACGAAAGAGAGCTTCTGTATATGCGCATTTTTTGTTCTATATATGCGCATTTAAGGAAGACATAAATACGCATTTAGGGAAACTTTCTTTCGTAAATGCGCATTTCTGCCTTCTATAAATCTACATATGTAGATCGCAAAATGCACATATACAGAAGCTTTCTTCCGTATATGTGCATTTGTGCCTTCGTACATGCGCATTTCTACCTTTCATATATATATATATATATATATATATATATATATATATATATTTTTAAAGGACATGTATTATAAGATTTCTATGGATCTGTTAACTTCCTCGCAAATTCCATTGCGGGCTTCTTCTGGATTGTCAGATCTTTATCTGCGGACCCAATATGTGTCGTCAGTTTTTTGCAAAACTTGTTAAGAAATAAAACTTGTGTTCTGTGTGGATTGATCAATCCAACCTCCAATCTCTACGATTCTTTAGTCTAGGTCTCCTACACATGCATCTACCCTACCCTTCAATGATTCAAGCAAAGATCTACCCATTGAACTAACGATTTCAGAGAAATTTACAGATATTCATGAACATGCTGAATCGGCTCTGCATAGCGACGCAACTCAACATAATGCATATATCTAGATACACCATTCTCAGAACATACTGCTAAATTATATTAAGCAAATAAAAGTAAAGGCACACAGCTTTGGTTCTCTTTCAACCTCCTCAAATATTTACAAGTTGGTACGGACATAAGTCTGCCCGCTTCTTTGTGAAATGCAGTTTTTCTCTTGAAAGGTGGAACCCCTTCTACTCCCCTAAGCTACCTATTTAAATGAAACTGTTAACTCCTACTCTGAGTGGTCCTACAACCAAAACAAACCACTATCGCACATGCTGAGAAACGTCCCTAACACTTGTGGCTTGACCTCCACGCAGGGAGTCATGATCTGCCATCATGCCTATTGCTGCTAACAACTATGACTCATCAAACAACCAAAAATATTCCTCAACATGAATCATCTAGCACTGACACCTATCATATTATATTTGTTATCCTATCTAGACTTGCTAGGAAGTAAAATACTTTACATGAATGTTTACAATGGTTTTACAATGAACCCCTCCTTGGGCTAATGTCAAGACCTTAGGGTCTGACCATGAAATCTAGTAGTTGGCCTTGAGAGAGCTAATGTTCCTACATCAGACTCCCAAAGTAGAAATAATCATGACCTCCTAGGCATGCATATGCACCCCCTATCTTCCTGGATCCCAAACTCTTGTTTGCTGTTGTCCATAAGCTTCACCATCTTCATTTTTCTTTGGATGTAACCTTTCAGGCTTCCATACCTTATGCTGTAGCACTCCTGTGTCTTTTCCTTCCTCATTCCTCACTCTCCATTCAACCTTAGAGTGGTCTTCTTGCTTCACCCTACTGTATCTTTTCTCAGGAATTTTCATTAACTCCCATAGTTCATCTATGGCACTTTTCAACTCAGTCTGCAGTAGCAAACAACTCTTGTCTTCTTCAGTATGCCATTGCACTCTGCTGTACTTTACCCATTCAACTCTAAACTGCTGAACATTTCCTTCAACTTTTATTAACTCGATCTCTGTTTTTACTCTCAGAATTGTTTCAAATATTGTTGTCCCAGATATTGCTCTGGGTATTTCTCTAGGCACTGCCCTCGATACTTCCCTTGATATTGCATCCACCCTTACTTACTTTATGCTCTTGTAAGCATCTCCCTCTGTAATACCCTTCTCATGCTCTCTGTCTGCTCTCCTTCTGTAACAGCTCCATTAGTACTTTTAGATGGACTTCTATCTCATCCTTCTCTCTCTCATACTCTTCATCACTCAACTTCCTCCATATGCCATTTTCCTTGGCATTTTCTTTCCTTTCTTTGTGGATGCCTCCTAAACCTCTGCTATGACTCTCAATAGCCATCTTCATGAGTTTCTTTCACTCTCTATGAGTTGCACTAGCCTCTGCAGTAACAGTTCTCCCTGCTACACCTCACCTCACCAAACCTCCTCTATGCTTGGCCTTTTGGTAAGTACTGGTCCTATTTCTAGAGCCCTTCTGAGTAAATCTCTATGCTCCTTCTAGGCTTTCTCTCACAACTCATCTGCATGAGAACATAATTGTCCTCTTCTACTTCAATCTTCACTTGAAATACTAGGTTCTGGCCACACTTTTGTTTTCTCTTAGAAATCTTCACTAGTTTCTTTCATCACTGCCATCAATTACTGTGATCTTCTTTGCTGAGATGCTTCACTCCTACTGCTACCCCTTTGCATGCATACATTCCTCCCAAAGTAGATATCTATGCATATATATTACTGTTCAGGCTCCAAGCCTCTTCTTCTTTGGCATGGAAAACTATTCCAATCACTAGTTCTCGTACAGACTTCTCGGTTGTCTTCTATCTTCACCGAATATTGTCTTGTACCCCGTACTCTTCCTTCACGCGTCACTGCGCTTCTCCTTATTACCTTCATAACTTATGCATTCACCTCTGATCTACTTCTGTCACGACCTCTTACTTTTTCTATGCGTGCAGCCATCCTCTTGCACTAAGCCTCTGCAGTAACAGTTCTCTTTCACACTGTTACAACTTACCTCACCAATCCCCTTCTCGGTACTTGGTATTTTCGTAACATTGGTTCTCTATCTAGAACCTCTTGAGAACTCTTCTTTGCTCTTTTAGGATTCTACTACTAGGATTCTCCCTCACACGTGCATATCCTTCACATGATCTTCTGCATCACTTACTCACTCCCCCGGACAATTCTACACATAATCATAAGTGTGGAATCGCCCAACAACTTCTACCCAGTCATACTTGGAAGTTGCTTCTATTTTCCAACACACAGGAAATCTTTTCTTGCTCTGATATAATGAACCCCTCCTTGGGCTAATGTCAAGACCTTAGGGTCTAACCAGAAATCTAGTAGTTGGCCTTGAGAGCTAATTCTCCTGCATCATTTACCCACATGCATATAGTCCCAAACCCCAACGTTGCGATTTCTATTAAGACCCCCATCAAAACCCTTGTTGGCATAACTAATCCATCGTTTCATGGAATATGGAATATTCCATGAAGGGCTTACCATATAAACCATAATATATACCACCTCTAATATAATATTGGTTAAGTCTTATGACTTGAGCCAAAACATTAGGAATTAATACAAATCAACTATATGTTATAATTACACAGCAATGGATAAAATTTATCACAGTCCAAATCCACAATGTCAACCAGATAGATTCAGGTTTTACAAAACCAACTCTGCGTAAACAGTAGCAATAGGAACAAGTTAGGTTATGACTTTGGTACTTTTATCTTCGAAAGGCATAAAGTAGTATAACATAGATAGCATGCCAAGTTTAGTTTTTGTAGCAAGTTTTCACCACCAAATGAACCTGCACAAAGAAATGAGAAGTTTGCATTAGTTCAACATGAACTAAGTAAACCCCATAACAAAAAGTTGAACCAGTTACCTCTCTAAGTGGTCCCATAAGGGATACAAATCCCACCACTCCATCCTTTGACAGTTATCAATAAGTCAGGACTTTCCATAAACAATGAACAATACTTATAACTAGGAAGTAAGATAACTGAACGATCATACGTACATGCAAAATAAGTAAATAATCAATAAGCATCGTAATCATTTTAAACCAGTTCAAGTAAAATAAACATAGTACATAAATACATCAGTAACTACATAGGAAAACATATAGAAATGGTAAGGACATCTTACAACACTTCTAACTAGAAAACAATGATCGACATATTCCATAGAAGATGAGCTATTTCTAGAATAGGTAGTAATTGACTAGCCGACAATTTTTTTTTTCAAATTTTGGGGACATTACATGGGTATTATTTCATTCTTTACAATTAATCATGAAACTTGATTATAATAGGAAGGTGGAGTTCTTGAAATAAAGAGAAATTAACTTGTAAGTTTGTCTTGCAAGTAGCAAGCTTCAATTAATAATTGCAGTCCAATCTCAAGACTTCAATAACTTCAACATCCTCACAATTGGGGTTGTATAGTAGCTCAATAATGAGAGAATGGGAAACCAAGTGTGTACACAATTGGAGGAAGAAAAATATAAGTATCACAAAGTGAAAGGAACAACTATCAAATTAACTTCAACTAAAATGGTGTTGATGAGGGATTAGGGAAGGGAACTAA
>LPNX010819737.1:9783-22245 GCA_001517045.1 Pseudotsuga menziesii | reverse complement strand
AATTAATATTCCTATGTGTTAGAAATTTCATACTGAGGTATCCTCATCTGAAATTTTTCCAACACCATAGGTTTTATTAGAATTAGTTTCACCAATTGGGACTTATGAGCGTTTTCCCAAGGTGACCTGTTTCAAGACTGTTCAACATAGCAAAGTTGTACAGACTACCACGTGTCACTGTTTCATCTTCAGGGTATGTAACCTTGACCACATAAAGTATAGTTAGTTCCATTTCTGGAACATCTTCATAAATTTCATTTGTACCTTAGTATCGTGAGATATAGCAATTCTCCCCAAGTGTCATGTTTATGGATGAATCCTGGAAGAGGCTAGAACCCTAACTTGGAGGAATCATATCTCCTATAATATAGTGAATATGAGGCTGAAACTTGGAAACACTATATGTCAAGATTTTATATTCTACCTGTGAAAGTTTCGTCCCTTGAGACTTCTTCAATCCCGAGATATAGTGAATTTACCAAAACTTCTCAGTTTTAGTATTTAGGGTTTTTCCAGCCCAGGGTCAAACTAGGGTTTGACTTTCCTGAAGTTACACCCAACCACAAATCTCAACCCAGGTCTCTAAACTTATATTTTGATGAGTAGGGAAATCCTATGTCAGGCTCACCCAAAAATTATTCTTCTGTAAAAATCCCTAAGTTCCCACACCAAAAACTAAAAATGCCCGGAATCGAATTTCACTTCGACAGAAAGATGCGCCTTTTGATGGAGAGTCATCCTAGCATAATTTTCCTAATGGGTTGTGGAGAGAGACCCAAAAACTAAGAATCCCTAGCTTCTGTTGCTACACAATGTATTCTTCTTAGGTTAGCTCTGATACCATGTTATATTTTTATCATTTAAGATAGCATTATGATCTTAGGCTCTTATCTGAGAGAATGACATGCACCAAAAGAAAAACCCCAAAAACAATNAGCTCTGATACCATGTTATATTTTTATCATTTAAGATAGCATTATGATCTTAGGCTCTTATCTGAGAGAATGACATGCACCAAAAGAAAAACCCCAAAAAAAATAATATGATCTCCCGATAGTAGTAGTCTCTCTCTCTCTTGTCCCAGAAACTTATTCTCTCTCAGTTATGCACTACAACTGAGTTTGAGTGAATGTGTGTGTGTTATAAATAGAGAGTCTCACTCTCTATTTATATTATTTTGTTCACTTAACCTTTAACTCTATTATGTAGGCTCGAGTAATCCTAACTCAATTATGTAGGCTTGGGTGACCACAACTGGGGTTCTAATGACCCGAATTACATTAACTCACCTAGGGCCAACTTCTCTAGGAGAGTCTAATAACCCTAGTTCCCCACAACTGTGGGGACTTTAACCCTTAATCAATAGGAGGGTTATCCACAATGACTTTACATGACTTGTTTACTTTATTGAATCTCCCGATAGGAACCTCGGGGCATGACATGACTCAAATACCTTACAAACACTTCCCAGAATAAACAACGAGGTATAATACATAAGATATACAAGTGAATACATTCCAAAGTTACAAATACATCAACAAGTTTCCCATCTCCAAATGTTTCTTTATCAAAACTATGAGGTCTACCCCTGCATAAGAAGCAACAAATAAGGTATCAGTTCCATTATACAAGAAACATGATGCATTCCAACATAATTAACTAAATTACAAATATGTTAGTATTGTAATTATTGGCATTGATACATAAACACTGATTAAAGGTTGATCTTTATGTTCAAACTAAATTTTCATTTCTATACTGATTCATGTAAATAGAGTCAAGTTTGCAGGCATTGTAGCTATATGATTATGACTTCCTTTGTGTTCAAAAAGTAGTTGAAGTCACAAGTTGGTGTTTGGATGTCTTGGGAATAAATTGAATAAATTAGACTCATTAAGTTACACTAACTAAAGAGAACAAATTGACTAGAATTATACAATGAGGAGGTTGCAAATCCCCTAAAGTATGGAGAAATCATTGAGATAGAGGCATCCCTATCAAGCTCAAATGCATGTTATGATAAATGTAGCATGAAGAGGAGAGCATGGACAAGTTGATGAACTATTCAATATGGAGCCTATCCCATGATTGGTTCCAAGGTTTTTATACAAATTGAAGAGTCTCAGGGGTGAACCTCATCTAGTCCATCCTTGTGGGAAATAAAAATATATTCATGTGCAAATCATAATTGGTCTACATTTCATACCTCATCTTGTATAGAGAATATGGAAAACTTGGTGAGCTATTCAATATGGACCCTCTCCCATGATTGCTTCAAAGGTTTTTTTTCAAATTGAAGAGTCTCATGAGATAACTTCATCTATTCCATCATTGTGTGAAATGAAAATATATTCATGTGCAAATCATTATTAGTTAACATTGAATACTTCATATTGTATGGATAATACAAGAATTGTTTAGATGTGAAGTTGGGAATCCTATTTTTGTAGGCATATGATAAAACATAAATCAATTAAATGATATGAAAGCTAGTGAATGAAAAAAATTATTTACAATTCACCATACCTAAATTCCAAGACAATTGAAGATGTCTGTTAGATTCCAAGAGTGATATTCTATCAAAGAGATCAAAGAATGTCCAATTGATGATTGAGTGTGAGCCAAATTGCAAATTTTAGGAGCGCAAAATGCGTAAACAGTGGTAGAAAACACATGAAAATTGGTAGCAACCCCAAGAATCCAGATCTCTATTTTTTTAACTACCAATAGGTGTGCGTACACATGTATAGGATCACGCGCATGTGTCCATGCATACACATAAAAACATGTGGGTGTGCATCCACATGTACGCACAAAAACACATGGGCGCACTGCTTCCTAACATTTACAACATTAACTCACTAACTTTTATCCCATTTAATGACTAATGTTCTTCAAGGATGTCTTGTGATTCACAGATGTACGAGTATTTTTACAATATAGTATTCACCACTACTTCTTATGCCCATGGGTGCCATTATGAGGTCTTAGGCTCCTTACCTATGGCTATTGGAGGGTAAGGCAGGCCTCTAACACTAACCAAGGATGGGTGTCAAGGTTTAACAAAGGTTTAGTGGCAACCATGGTCAATAACACATGGCCTCAAGACCTAGCACGACCATTTGGGCTTTAGACTATAAATGAGGTAGATAGAGAGAGAGAGTAGAGAGATGAAGAGTGGAGGGGGGGTTAGATCAAGATCATTAGGGCCTTAGACAACAAACACCACTTCTAGGGATCAATCACCATAATAAAATGCTCTAATGTGTATGAGCCTTCAACAAGTTCTTGAACCAACACATGAGCCCCTTGCACGAGTTCATTGTAGGTCTTTAAATGGGATATGGGTGTCATGAGTAGGTTTTTATGAAGTACAGAGATAGAAGGCTTACCAAATAATGATAGAGATTGGAATGGTAGAGGATGGTCATCATCAGCATAGTCATCATCATCATTTTCATCATCATAGTCATCATAGTCATCATCATCATAATTGTTCATCATCATTGTCATGGAAATCATCGTCATGGTCATCATCATCATCATCATAATCATTGTTCATCATCATTGTCATGGAAATCATCATCATGGTCATCATCATCATCATCATCATTGTCATCATCATCATCATCATCATCATAATCATCGTCATTATAATCATAGTCATCGTGATCATCATCATCATCATCATCATCGTCCTCATCATCATCATCATAGTCATCATCATCCTCATCATCGTAATCATTGTTCATCATCATTGTCAAGGAAATCATCGTCATGGTCATCATCATCATCATCATCATTGTCATCATCATCATCATCATCATCATCATCATCATCATAATCATCGTCATCATAATCATAGTCATCGTGATCATCATCATCATCATCATCATCATCATCTTCATCATCGTAATCATAATCATCAGCATCATAATCATCATCATCATAGTCATAGTCATCATGACCATGATCATCATCATCGTCATCATCATCATTGTTCATCGTCATCGTCATCATCATCATCATCATCATCATCATTGTTCATCGTCATTGTCGTCGTCGTCATCATCATCATCGTCATCATCATCCTCATCATCCTCATCATAGTCACCATCCTCCTTCTCCTCCTCATCATCATCATTCTCATCGTCATCATCATCATCATCGTCATCATTATTCATCATCATCATCATGGTCATGGTCATCATCATCATCGTCGTCATCATCTTCATCATCATCGTCGTCATCATCATCATCATTGTTCATCATCATTGTCCATCATTAGTGTCATCATCATCCTCATCGTCATCCTCCTCATCCTCATCATCATCGTCCCCATCCTCATCATCATCATCAACATCATTACTCATCATCATCGACATGGTCATCGTCATCAAGGTCATCATCATCATCATCATCTTCATAATCATCATCATCATCATCATCATAATCATCGTCACCATAGTCATAGTGATCGTGATCATCATCATCATCATCATCATCACCATAGTCATAGTGATCATGATCATCATCATCATCATCATCGTCATCATCATTGTCATCATCAGCATCATCATCATCATCATCGTCATCACCATCACTGTTGATCATTATCACCATCATTGTTCATAATCATTGTCATCACCATCATCATCATCATCATCCTCATCATCATCATCATATTGATCATCCTCCTCATCATCATTGTCATCATCCTCATCATCATCATTATTGTTCCTCATCATCGTCGTCGTCATCATCATCCTCATCATCATCGTCGTCCTCCTCCTCCTCCTCATCACCATCATTTTTCATCATCATCATCATCATCATCATCATCATAGTCATCATCCTCATCATAGTCATCATCCTCATCACCATCATTGTCATCCTCATTATCATAATCATCGTCATCATAGTCATCATGATCATCATCATCATCATCATCATCACCATCATCATCACCGCCATCGTTCATCATCATCATCATCGTCGTCGTCATCATCATCATCATCATCATCATCATCATCATCATCATCATCTTCACCATCAACATCATAGTCACCATCATCCTAATCATCGTAATCATCATCATCATCATCATAATCATCTTCATCATAGTCATCGTAATCATCATCATCGTCGTCGTCATCATGATCATGATCATTTTCATCATCATTGTTCATCATCATCGTCATCATTATCATCATTTTCGTTGTCTTAATTTCAGATAGGGTGACGTGTTGTGTGTGTGTGTGAGTGAGAGAGAGAGAGAGAGAGGTAGGGTGACGTAGTATTTCTATGTGTGAGAGAGAGAGAGAGAGACTGTGTGTGACAGAAGAAGATACTACAAGGCTAGATGGGGACAGAGAGAGAGAGTGAGAGATAGGGATGGAGGGTTAGGGAGAGACATAGAGAAAGGGGAAGAGAGTTAGGAAAATAGGGGAGAAGCAGGATAACAATTAGGGAGAGGGTGGGTTGAGATGCTTGACAATGAAATCAAAGCAAAGTTTCAACCAACATATGCACCCACACGTATTTAACACGTACGCACTAACAAGTGCAATTGCATGTTTAGTGCGCACGCGTTACTTTTTAAACTAAGTGCACACGTGTTTGTTGCGCGTATGCACTACTTTAAATTTAGAATTTTGGTGGGCACCTTTTTTCCAACCTACGTGGTGGATGACTTGGCTGGTTTGGTTTTAGGTTTGGGTTTCCAAACCAATTGATTTGGGCTGTCTTATGACAGAAAACATGTTTTGTACCACTTCTCCTATTCCATGCATGATTTTTCATATGCCATGCTTGTCCACTACTAATGAAAATTCACACACTTATGTAACTCTGTCTATAGATTCTGAATGTGTAATTTTTATTTAAATCTACTATCTTTTTCTATTTTTTATATAATTTTAAATCGTTGTGTTATCATCATTGTCATCATCATCATCGTCATCATCATCCTCATCATCATCATCATCATCATCGTCGTCATCATCATCATCATTGTTCATCATCATCATCATCATCATCATCATCCTCACCCCCATCATCATCATCATCATCATCATCCTCATCATCCTCATCATTGTTATCATTCTCATCATCATCACCATTGTTCATCATCCTCATCATCATCATCATCATCGTCATTCTCATCGTCATCATCATTCTCATCATCATCATCATCATCATCATCATCATCATCATCATCATCCTCCTCCTCCTCATCATCATCATAGGCATCATCATCGTAATCATCATCATCAACATCTTAATCATTGTCATCATAATCATAGTCATCATGATCATCATCACCATCATCATCATCATCATCATCCTCCTCCTCCTCATCATCATCATAGGCATCATCATCGTAATCATCATCATCAACATCTTAATCATTGTCATCATAATCATAGTCATCATGATCATCATCACCATCATCATCATCATCATCATCCTCATCATCATCATCATCATCATCGTCATCATCATTGTTCATCGTCATCGTTGTTGTTGTCATCATCTTCATCATAGTCATCCTCCTCCTCCTCCTCCTCCTCATCATCATTATCATCATCCTCATCATTCTCATCATCATCGTCGTCATTGTCATCGTCATCATTATTCATCATCATTGTTGTTAACCCAAAAATCCCCCGCATAGCTCTCAATGGCCTACACCACCCAAGGACACCATCTCACAACACTCATTTCACTCCATAAGACCTTCCATTTGACCCCCACACCTCCAAAAGAGCCCAAGGATGAAGAAAAGGGCTAAAAACCCAAAAAAGGAGCCCAAAATAGCCCCCTAGGAGCTAAAGCTCTCAAAAAGGGGCTAAAACCCTAAAAGGGGCTAAAGTTAGGGTGGAAGGGGCTAAAGGCCCAGAAAAGGGGCTAAAGCCCTGACCAAGGGCTTAAAACCCTAAAATCCCTTGGAAAAAATATAAAATTAGGGTGGGGGGTCACTCTCAAAACACTGCTCACTTTCCTATTGTTATGCTACCCGTGGATGCTTTGAGACCTTTTCCTCTCAAACCACCCACACTCCCTCTCCTCCATATCCATCCCATCAAGCCACTACTTCCCAACCAAGAGAGAGGTGCTCCCATGAGCTAGGGCATGGTGGCCCATTTCAACCCAAGTGAGGTATAACATTTCTTTTCATGTTTGCTTAATTGTTTTTGCTTTCTAACTATTATTTTTATTTGTAGGTTCTATTGTTGACATTGTTTGTAGGTTTGCCATTGTAGTAGCTTAGGTTTCTTGCATGTTTCAAGGAGGTGGAACCCTAACCCATTTTCTGCAGAGGGGTTCACAAGGGCATCATCTCCCTCTTTCTCTTTTGTTATTAGCTCTTAGATCTAGTTTATAGTAGTTTCCATTTGCTTATTCTTGTTTAAATTAGCTTAGTTTAATTCACTACTCTGTTTATGTTATTTCCATTTTGTTTTTTCCTATTTTCTAAGAGTAGGAACCTACCCTTGTTCCCTATAGGCACAAGGGAGCCATTCTTTCTCCTGCAGTGAGGAGAAATCCTCATTATAGCTTTGGCGGCCATACTAGGTCGACCCCACAGGATCGCTGGTCCAAAAATTTCAAGTTTTCAAGTTTTTTCAATTTTACCCTAGTTTTCAGAAATATTATGTTATATTTGTCTTAAATCTACTTTATTTCCTATTTTAGTCAGTGTCGAAGCCTTTGCTAGGCCAAGCCGAGTTAGACTGACCCCAGTACCAGTTACTGTCGACCAGATCTGACCTTGCATCACCAAAAAACCCCTTTCTGGAGTAGGGCGCTCTTATCGGGGGAAAAGGTGAGACTGGGGTGCTCCTAATGAGCAAACATGTGTGCCCAGGGTGCACTTAATCCCTAAATAGGCGCAAATTCAGCCCAGAAGCTCAAGTTGCAGCTGTTTTCGCATTTTGTGCGACCCCCTCGCTCATTTCTGGAAAAATCTCGCTTCCCCCTCGCTAGATTTGATCAGAAATGTGCGTCCTATCACACAGAAGTTGAATTTAAGTTGAATTGACAGTAATTTTCAGTTTCAGAGGATTGTTAGTGCGGCCCAGCCGCCTCTGTCCACCATTGCAGGTCTTTTTCAGTTCCAATTTTTATTTTCTTCAAATCAATCCATGAACAATGTGTAAATCTTAAATCAATCATTAAGGCTTAATAAAACGAACTAGTCTAACTAAAAGCAACTTAAAAATAACCATCTTGCTGCCCCCTTCCTCCTCTACCCAGTCATCACCCTCTGGGGTATTCTGGGATATGACGAAGGGTAAGCTCGTATAGATCTAGGCACTCCATGGTATTTTTCCCAAACCACTAAAACTGGGTGACCTAGAAGGTAGAGGGGGTATAGAAGGAGGGCTTCTCATGGCGCTAAGCATCCTCCCTGTTGACCAACCTAGCATCCGGGAGGTGACCTGAGGATCTACGGATGGGATTAGTCCCATTGTGTTGAGAGCCCAGCACATTCTCTTGGTTGAAGAAGAATATCACTAAGAGGTAGACATTTAGTTAGGCCAGCAATCCAGGGTTAATCACTGTGCTTGCTTACAAATTTCTGTATATGTTTGCATACAAAACCATGATATGAACTCTACCATGAATTTGTAAACCATATTGCAAACAACCAAATACCAGAACAAACAAGAAAACCCACACACCATACCAAATAATTAACCAAACTCAGTTCATGACTCTAAGTAAGCCTTAAAATTTACCAAATTTACACTAAGTTCAGTCAATTATGTAGTCTTTGAGGACATAAGTCCCTGACTGCTTCAATTGTGGGAAGTACTTGGGCTTTGCCTAGAAATTCATTGTGAGGAGTACTACAAAACCCCAAAGTAGCTGGCCTTTGAGAGGAATTTCCAAGCGAAACGGGAAAAGAACCCATGAGGAACAAGCCAAGCACTGTCTTCTTGTAGTCTTAGTGGCCGAGAGACCACCTTCAGCCAATAGGAAGCCATTGAAAATGGGGTCCAAATCTCATACCCACCAGTTTCATACACAAAAGCGAACACAATTGATCCTCCACAATCTTCCTCATGCCTAAGAGGCGAACCACCACCATTTGGAACACTTGATTGGCACCGTTGAAGCTGCTCTCAGTGATCCCCCACACCATCAAAGGGCCACACAGCCTCTGATTTTGATTCAGACCCATATTAGTCTAAACCAGACCTCCACACCGCACCATCAAGCCCCATGGCTAGTGCAAACCCGGATCCATTTTTCGGCCTAACCTTAGCAAGTGGACCCATGTCCACATCACAACCTGTCACCCACAACTTGGAAAGCGGTCCAATCACAGTCATGTAGACTGTCATTAGCCAATTGCCACCACCCATAGTGACCAGCCAAGCTGGTCCAGTGGTAACAGACGGGGGCAGTGGCCCCTCCACACACACTGCCCCTAGGGCCACACAGGGGGGTAGTGCACCGTCCACCTACACTGCCCCTACTATCATACATGGGGGCAATGCTCCTACCACCCATACCGCCCCCCACACAGCACTTGGGAGCATTGGCCCATCCACAATAGTGCCACCACAAGCACCCCCAGCCATGCAGCTGCATTATGCAACTACAAACCCCACCCCCATTGCACCCCCATCCCACTTCAATTTGGGGTCAAATATTCCCTTCATGGCTCGTCTGAAATTTCCTGACTTGGCTAGATTAACGAGTGACCCCATCTGCCACCAAGCTTTCTAGCCACCCATGCCAACTAAGCTGCCATCAGAAATCCCAAATTTTGAAGGCAAAACTAGGGAATGTCCCCAAAATCACATAATGACATTCCATCTATGGTGCTCATCCAACAACATCATAGACGACTCCATCAGGTTGAGGCTATTCCAACGCACCCTTACAGGCGCCGCGAACAAATGGTACATTGAGCTGCCACAAGCCTAGTACCCCAACTTCAACTCCCTAGCCTTCATGTTCCCACAATATTTTCAACTCCTTGTTAGATATGACAAGGGAGTGTAGATTCTGTTATCCTGTCACCAAAGCACCACTACTCACATAACTGACCATATCCATGAGTGGCGGGGATGCCGTAACTTATGCAAAATCCAACTAGATGATAGGATCTTCTTGGATTGGTTCCTTAATACTTTTCTCCCGCTAATCGCAAAGGACGTCACATCTGAACATCCCCAATCTGAAGAAGAGACCATACTGAAGGCCCAACAATTTGATCTCATTTATGCCTAGTCTGGATACTTGTACACTGTCATTCTAGACGCTCCCCGTTCGAGTACCTCTTACCTCGACGCACCGGGGGAATCCCACGTTGTGGACAGCATCATAGGGTCAGTCTCCCAACAACCACATCCTCGACCGACACTACCTGCGTTGCACCGCAACCAAGGAACACCGCTAATGTTTCTTACCAAAACCAAGCTCCGGAGTATGCTAGAATGATGTCCCAGTCCGGAGCAACAACCTCTTATGCACAACTTGCAGCACCGTAGCAGGCTCAGGCCATGGCTTGTCCAACACAACAGTATCTGGGGAAAATGCCCACATTTGTGGCACCACCACACCCACAAATATACTATGCACCACCAGTGCAACAAGTCCAAGCCCCTGCCCCCACTCCACCCGCTCCGTTGGGACAAGTGTTCACACAACAAAACCATCCCAACTAGCCTGCCCCCAATAATCAACAAGGGAAATATAGAAACAATCAGCCCCATAACCAAGGCAATAACCAACCGCAGGGAGGCGGTTAACAACCAAACCCTCCCAATAATGTCGTGGCTAACCGACCAGCCCAAAACCGCCCACGGCAGAATGCACCAAGATGCAACGCTCTGTTGCGCACAAACCAACCTTGTACACTCTATGATGTTTATGGGCATTAAACATTTGAGTGTCCCCTCATGGCTCATGCTAAGCAAGCCATTCAAAATGAGGCCCAACAGGTCACCATTGCTCCCAATCAAGCCCAACCCAACCAACCACGACAAGGACCTCCTCCCATGGTGCTTCAAAACACACTACTAGTCCAAGGATTGGTGGCAACCGCTCCCCCTCCCCAGGCCAATCCCAACGCTCCGGGGGAACCTCCCACGATCGAAATAGGTGTTCACCACCTGCTAGCCATGACCACTGAAGAGGTCAACTTATAGACTAGAATAAATCAGTACCGTACCACCAGCGAACCTACCAACTCATCAGTAGCATCCATGTCTAAGACAACCAACCTATCTCTCCAGTTACCCCCATTCCCATGCCCCCCATATGTAGAATCACCAATAATTCCACATCTAGAGTTGCAGTCAGCTATAGCATTGTGGATGATTTGGCCCAAATGCCAATTGCCATGTCTGCTCTTGAGGTACTTAAAACGTGCCCAACGCATTGGAAAGCCTTACTAGCCGCTCTAGGGGTAGTAGACCCCTCCGACTCAAAGATAATCATGTTTGACACAGAGAACAGAGAGCCACACATGACCTCCACTATCGCCTTCCAAATCCTGGTGTCCATCTGGAACTTGGTTGTGCACCAATGCATAGTGGATGAGGGGGCATCCATATGCGTCATGTCTACCTTGGTTTGGCAGAAGCTTGGATCACCAATTTTGCAACTGTCCTCCACGACTCTGTGGGATTATGATGGACATCCCACTAAAGCCCAAGGAATCCTCCCCCGTGTCCCCATCACATTAGCTTGGAAGACAGTCCTGATTGACATCGAAGTCATCAATGCTCAACTGGACTACAACCTCCTCCTCGGAAGGAATTACATGTATGCCATGCGAGCCATCGTGTCAACTTTCTTTTGCCTCATGATGTTCCCCTACGAAGGGAAGATTGTGATGGTTGAATAGCTCACCTACCATTATCTGCAAGGGTTAATAGCACTTGCCAACGTTATCCCCACCATCACCACCATTGAGCCGCAAGGGACAACCGCACATGCTAATGTCATCCCTGCAACCAACATTGTGGTTGAAAACACACCATCCTCCCCACCATTGAATGTGGGCCCTGGGTTGCTTACCGATCCCACCATGATGGCTCCTTTCCAGTTGGTGTCATTACCATTGACACAAAAGTGAACTGTGGACTTGTGCATGGCCTCATTAAGCACTACTGCATCCAAACAACAACCACAGCCGCAGCCCCAACCACAACCACAACATCATCCGCAGCCGCAACGCCAATATCAGTCACAACATCTTCCGCAGCAGCAGCACTATGCACAGCCACAACCACAACTGCACCCCCCCATGCAACCAGCTAGGAGTTATGTGGGCTCATCTTCGGTCCATACAATTCCCTTCCTCTTCCCCCCACCTGGTGTCATGAGAAAATTGGTAATGGCCACCTTAAGCCTACCCAACTTTACATTGGGAATTCTAGTATGGTATCTTGATCCACCAGCTCAACCAGCAATGCCCCAGGTTGTGTTAACTTTGAT
>LPNX010819721.1:451474-523705 GCA_001517045.1 Pseudotsuga menziesii | reverse complement strand
ACACAAATTTGATTTTAGTTTACCCCTTTGAAATATTTCATCCTCGAACAATAACCTGTCGGCGTATTATTGCACCTTTTTGGGGCAATTGCTAGTTTATTTTTTTGAAAAACTCAAAGAGTATTTAGTGCAAAGGTTTCAACTGAAAGTGAGTTTCTATTTCGTCGAAAATTTACCAAAGTTAATAATATATTTTATTTAAATAATTTTGTGAAAACAAAAACCTTCGTTTAAACTGGAACCGGGAGTTAATTGAAAAACAAACGATGAATGGGTGAGAGAGGTTCGAACTCTCGACCACTGCAACCGGGAGTTAATTGAAAACCAAAAGATGGAGTTAATTAAAAAACAAACGATGATGGGGTGAGAGAGGTTCGAACTCTCGACCACTGCAACCGGGAGTTAATTGAAAACCAAAACATGATGGGGTGAGAGAGGCTCGAACTCTCGACCTCAGGATAACTCAAGATTTAGCTATGAGACCTACGCGCTAACCAACTGCGCCACCACCCCTCACGCAGGTTTAGTATAACATTGAAATATACATTTATATAATTCGTTTGTTAGGCATTTATTGTTTATTTTCGATTCCGGAAGACTACTACGTCATTTCCAGTGGCAAATAAATACATGTTAATGAGCACGAGAGTCGGGTAAAAATACTTTAATTAATTTTTAATTGTTACTACGTCATTTCCAGTGGCAAATAAATACATGTTAATGAGCACGAGAGTCGGGTAAAAATACTTTAATTAATTTTTAATTGTTAATTTGAGAGCTTTGGATTTTATAATTTATTAGTTATAACTGATAACGGTTCATAATCTTAAAGAATATGTTATTGGTTAAAGATTTAATTATTTTTGTGGTAACCAGGGTAAAGAGGTGCTTATAAATGAATAAGGAGAGATCTGTAACTTTATATTTGTTATCTGGTGCTTATAAATTAATAAGGAGAGATCTGTAACTTTATATTTGTTATCAGGTGTTTATAAACCAATAAGGAGAGATATGTAACTTTATATTTGTTATCAGGTGCTTATAAACCAATAGGAAGAGATTGGTAACGTTACACTTATTATCAGGTGTTTACAATCTATTATGGAGGAGATGTGTAACCTAACATGTAACTAACTCACATTATGTATCAACAAAAATAAAAAGTAATTAACTTTTTATGTTGCCTCATAAATAAAATAAAAAATAATTTAAAAAATCACATTCATTCATAAAATAAGGAGTAAGCTAATGTTTAGAGAATTTGCAATTTTTTCGGCGAAATTAGACGATGGGCAAAATCGCTGAAATTGTAGTTTTTGTTGTTGGGATTGCAATTTTGACTGCATAAATGTATTCAACCACCTTGATTACCTTGGGGGCACCTCGATTATGTGATTTCAACTATTTCAACGGATTTTTGCTGAAAAATCCACTGGAATACTGGTGCAAATCGTCTAAACATTAGGTTACTCCATAAAATAAAAAAGTAAATCCCATTAAAATGTCATTAAAAAAGTAACACCTCAAGATATTAGATACCTCTCGGTGCTTGATAGATCTCCATCTAAGATGGATCTATGTTGATTAATAAACAAAACAATTCTATGAGAGAATTATATGTTTGTTACACATTGTGAATGAGAAAATTTTAATTTAGGTAGAATTTAAGATTATACGTATATAAGATTATATATGTGTGTAAACAAAACAATTCTATGAGAGAATTGTATGTTTGCTACACATTATTGAATGAGAAAAAATTAATTTAGGTAGAATTTAGGATTTTACATATATATAAGCCTTGGTGGGATAGTTTGTGTGGTCGAGTGTTGTAAGTTGTGAGCAAAAGGTTTCAGGGTCAAATCCACAGGTGGCTATACATTGATATATAAGGGCCTCACTTAATGTCCCCATCGGGCTAGCTTTGTAATCAGAGCGAATGGAATCAGGCCCCTTTGAGTAGGCCCCCCTATAACTTGTTCTTGTGGAGGTAGCAGCCTCGCTAGAAAGTTTGTGAACCACAATTGAAAATATATATATAATTGAAAATTTTGACTAAAAACTTTTATTATTAAGAAGATATATAACCAAGATGAGAATTTTTAGGGTCTTCATTTCATGCTCATGGAAGATTATTAAGGCCAAAATATTAATGTTGTTTAAAATGTTATAGAAGTTCAAAATTCTAATAGCGTTGTCATTCTTGGATCAAACGATGGCAACAAGATGTCAAGAGGAAGACCTTAACAAGTGAGCCAATCTTGAACCATCAAGAAGCTTGTTACTCATCAACAAAATGAAAAAGCTCGTGGCCCAAAGAAAAGGTTGGTCTTTACTAACAAATTGTTGACACTTTAAGTGAATCAAAGCCAATTACATAACTTATGAGGCCATGTAGTCATTTCGGTATTAAAGGAGAAAGCGGAAGGCTTAAAAAAGAGGGAAAGAGAGAAAAGGAGGAAAGAACGATCTTGTATGGCAATGTAGGCCAATTCATCTTCTCTTCCCCCACCTGGGACCATCACTTGATGTTTCAAGCATCAAAGAATACTCTATGGTTAATTATAGATATGATTATAAGAATGGTCATTAGAGATATGATTATAAGAATGATCATGGATAATGAGAAAATGGTTGTGGAAACATTTGAGAAGCTCTCCACCATGGCCACGACGTTTTGTTCAATGGAGGAGGAAAATAACAAATAATGGAAGTTGGTGATGGAGTAAGTGTTGACCAACACTAGGAAGACAATTCAACAAAATTAGGGGCATGTGAGTTCGAGAAAGGTAAATCCCAAATAAAAGTGTGTGGGAAACATTATATCTATGTTTAAATTTATAAAAAAACATTGCAATAGCCATGTTTCGGAGATTTAAATCTTGCACAAGATAAAGTGCATAATATTTATTTTTCCATGAAATACATATCTCAAAGAAATCGATGGATCACTTCCATTCATTTTGAAGATGGTGCCCAAGGTAAAGTAAATTCTTCAAGGATCAAGATCAATGCACTGATATACCTATTAAAAACGCAACATGTCACTCATGAAAATTAATCTTGGGTGGGAAGAATAACACTCCTCACATATGAGAATGAGAAGAATGTGCGCCATGCGTGAAAATTAATCCTAAATGGAAAATTGTTGATTTAGAAGTTATAAGAACCAAGATTCTAGATAAGAATGAAGCCACTTGGAGACTAAAAAGTTAGACCATCTAGATTCAGAAAAGGAGATGACAACACCAAATTCTTCCACAACTATGATAAGCACGGAATGCATACAAACTATTTGTGGAAACTTCAGGAGGAGGATGGTAGCCAAGTGATGGGATTCAGAGATCTTGCAAGGACTAGAGTGAATCATTTTAGCAATCAATTTAAAGAAGATGCAAGAGCATCTATTTCCCAGATGGTTAGATTAGCAACAATGTTCCCCTCTTTTGTGAATGAGGACCAAAATTCTATGTTAATGGAGGAGGTTTCCCTAGAGGAGCTTTAGGATGCTATGCAATCTATGTATAAGGACAAAATCCCATGACCAAATGGGTGGTCTATGGAGTTTTTTATTGGATTCATGGATATTTTTTAACAAGACCTTCTTACAACTATAAAGGAGTCTAGACTCAATGGAAGGATTCTAGTTGCATTTAACATAAACTTCATAGCCCTTATTTCAAAGGCTGATAATGTGAATAAGTGACAGGAATACAGGCCTATTTCCCTCTCTAACTGCATATACAAGCCGATAGCCAAAGTAATTGCCAGAAGAATGAAGGACATATTGTCTAGTTCAATTTCACAAGAGCAGTTTTCTTTTTTGAAGGTAAATCATATCCATGATGCCACTGGCATTGCCCAAGAGTTTTTACATTCATTCAAGGTAAAAAATAATCCTAATGTTGTTGTTAAGGTGGATCTCTCAAAGGCCTATGATTGAGTCAATTGGTTATACTTAAGACCGGCTCTCCTTCAAGTTGGTTTCTAGCTTCCTTATGTAAATTGAGTATTATCATGTGTTCAAACAATTTCCTTTGTTGTTCTAATTAATGGCTCAACCTCCCCATTTTTTATACCGGCGAGGGGTTTGATGCAAGGATGCCCCTTAGATCCTTTACTTTTCATTTTTTGTTGTGGATGGATTGAGCAGAGCTATGATTCATGCTCAATCAAATGGTCGGTAAGATGGATCAGAGATGGTGGGAATGTATGTGTTGCCCATTTTCTCTTTGTCAATGATATCCTTCTATTTTCTAATGGCTCTAGGAGGGATATTTTTAAGCTCAAATCTATCTTCGCTCTTTTTTTGTTGTTTCAAGGATGACTATTAATGATAGAAAATCCATACTTTCTTTTATGCACCTGGATCAGGAGAACATTGAATGGATAACTACACAATTTTATTTTGTTGTGGTGGAATTACAAGATGGTCTAAAGTACATGGGGTTCTTTTTAAAGCATAATGACTATTATCGATGTAACGTCCCCAACCCTCCGATCGGTGAAGAGGACGCTACTATACACCAAACATCCTGGCAACTAGCCACGTGAACATGTACATACACATAAACTAAAAGAAAATGCTTGAAACATAAAACATGCATACATGATTATCATTCAGCGGAACCAAAACATACAATTCAGCATTCAACATGTTCATCATAATTTATTGACAGTAAATATGATTGCAGAAACAGATTAGTCAAGAATACTTATCTTATAAGAACTGCCCCACAACCAGCTACGTCGCTACAACTTTCCACCCAACCATAGGCCAGCGTGCTCCTTAATCTCTCAGCAACGCTACCACCCCCGAGCCGGGCATGATTTCCCCGATGAATAAAGAACTAGCAGGCTTACACATAGCCAACGATAATAAAACATCAAGGATACACAATTCAGCCAAGCCAACACAGTTGGGTTTATCAGGCCATCCAGGAGCTGCGAAAGGTTAAATGCTAAGCTGGTGAGCTCATTGAAGAACTAAGGACACCTACACCAGAACTAGCATGACTTCTAGGACACCCACACACCCAACACAAGGAAATCATTCCTTTCTCTGCTACATAGTCCCTCAGGCCCTGACCTCCCTTCCAGTGCTATTCAGGGGTTGTGGAGAAGAAAGCCATCCCTCTAGCTCTGTCTACGTGGTTCCCAAACCCACCAGGTTTTTCAAGCAAATCAGACCCTCATCACCACTCCAATACAGTCCGAAGACCAACCACTGCATGCACACGGTAAAACCAACAATTACAGCTTTAACATGGGAAAACAAAACCCTTAGTTGTTCTTGTCCCTATCGTGGCTAAAACAACTCAATGGTAACCTACAACTGCCCAAAACGTAAAGGCAGAAACATCCAACCAACGTGGGGAAACAATAGCCCCTTTTTAACAATGAAGCCACAACACATTTACACAGTCGACAAGAGAGGAAGTAAACAGACCCTCAACCTATGCTTGAGAAGAACACACACACTGGCCACAAACCGTAGGGAAATTACACGCCCCCAGCCCGAACGCTAATGTCCAAAATCGACACACCTTTTCTCTCTGTGTGAGTAACAACGCACAACCCTGTTCTTGAGAAGGTGAACCCATTGGCTGCGTGAGAGTGAACAGAACCCTCAAGAGCATGGCGTAGTGGTGTTTCTCTTACCCGCGTGAAGGTGGAGAGACGGCTGGTGGAGTGGGAGTGTGGCAAAGACTTACTGTCCTACCACCCACCATTTCCCAGTAATAACTGCCCCCAGCTAACAAAAGGAGTTTTAAATGGGTGGTTGACACATGGCTCCCCCCCACAAGCTCAAGGTTTAACATTTCCCCCTCTTCTACACTAGTACCGCCTCAGTGTTCCGCAAAATTGAACAAAAATGGATGTGCCAATCGCATGGCATCCTCCAGATCCCACGTAGCCTCTTCAGGTCTGTAGTGCTCCCATTGCACCTTTACCTCCCCTATGGCTCGGTTTCGGAGCATTGTGACCTTCTTGTCGAGGATGCGCATTGGTTCGGTTTGGAACTCTCCTTCGGGTTCCACTTGAATCACATCCCAATTTATCACATGGTTAGGATCATGCACACATCTCTTAAGCAAAGAAACATGAAAAGCGTTATGAGCTCTAATACTAGCAGGCAATGCAAGTCTATATGCAATTGGCCCTATTCTTTCAAGCACTTCAAATGGCCCACAATATCTTGGTGACAGCTTGGCACGACTTCCAAGCTTCAAGGAACTCTTCCTTGCCCTCACTTTGAGGTAAACATGGTCCCCAACACTGAACTCCGTGTTCACCCTATGCTTATCTGCATAGCTTTTATATATGTCCTGTGCTGCTTTCAGATTTTGCCTGATCTTTACAACCTCTCGCTCCATTTCCTTGAGCAATTCTGGTCCAAGCACAACCCTGTTCACTGGATTATCCCAAGTCACTGGTGTCCTACACCTTCTTCCATATAAAGCTTCATACGGACTCATCCCCAAGCATGTCTGTTGTCCATTGTTATAAGCAAACTCTACCAAGTGTAAGTAATCTTCCCACTTGGTTGGTTTGTCTATTATATACATGCGAAGCATGTCTTCAAGCACCTAATTAACTCTCTATGTCTGCCCATTGGTCTAAGGATGGTATGCAGTGCTGAAGTTTAGCGTGGTACCCAAATCTGCAAACAATCCCTTCCAAAAATTGGAAGTGAACTTGACATCTCTATCAGAGACTATTGCCTTCGACAATCCATGCAATCTGAAAATCTCCTTCATGAAGATCTTTGCAATGTCATCAGTCTTATGCGTAGACTTTACCGGTATAAAATGTCTCGCCTTAGTCAACTTGTCTACCACAACCATGATGGAATCATGTTGGAATAATAAAATCTATGGAAATAATTTCCCATTTCCATTCCAAAACTAGCAAAGGTTGCAACAAACCTGCTGGATGTTGATGCTCAACCTTTACCTGTTGTCATTTCATGCACCTCGAAATGTATTCAGCCATGTCCTTTTTCATTCCTGGCCAAAAGTATTGCTTTCTGGCGGTAGCAATTGTCTTATGGTATCCTGAGTGACTGGAATACGGAGTTTGATGGATTTCATCCATAACAACTCTCCTCAAATCTACTACATTGGGAATATAAATGCTGCCTTTATAAGTAAGAAGTCCATCTTCTTCCAATTTATATCCCTCATACCTCTTCTCAAGACTTTGTTGCTGCAATTTGTCTTTTACCTGCTCATACAATTCATCTCTAGCAGTATGATTAACAATCTGCTGCCTCAAATCGGATTGGCAAATACTAAGGGATGCCACATGCATTTCCTGCACCTTCCTGCTGAGTGCATCAGCTACCTTATTCTCTTTTCCCTTCATGTGCTTGATTTCGAAATCAAATTCACATAAAAACTCCAGCCATCTCACTTGCCTAGCATTCAGAGTAGGCTAATCAAATAGATACTTCAGACCATAATGGTCTGTCCTGAGCTCAAATCTTGTACCCATCAAGTAATGCCTCCACATCTTGAGAGCATGTACTATGGCTGCAAGCTTTAGATCATGAGTGGCATAGTTCTTCTCATGCTTCTTTATCTTTCTTGACTCACAACTTATCACGTGGTTGTCCTGCATAAGGACTCCTCCAAGCCCTTGTCCACATGCATCAGTACATACCACAAAATCTTTCTCTGGATCTGCAACCTTCAATACTAGTGCACTGGTGAGAAGATTCTTCAACAGCTGGAAGCTTTCTTCACACCTCGAGGTCCATTCAAACTTTATCTCCTTCTTTTGTAAATAAGTGATGGCATGTGCAACTTTGGAGAATCCCTCAATGAATCTCCTGTAATATCTTGCAAGTCCCATAAAAGATCTTACATCTATCACATTTCTTGAAGTAGGCCAATTCATAATGGCTTCAATCTTTTCAGGGTCCACAGATATATCCTCCTCTGAGATAATGTGACCCAAATACTGAATTCTATCTCTATAGAAGTCACGCTCAGTTTTGCATAGAGCTGATGTTCCCTAAGCAATTTCAATGTCAATCTCAAATTCTCTTCATGTTCTTCCTCATTCTTAGAATAAACAAGAATGTCATCAAGGAAAACAAGAACAAACTTGTCCAAATACCTGCTGAAGACACTATTCATAAGGCACATAAATGTAGCTGGTGCATTTGTAAGACCGAATGGTACCACTACAAACTCATAATGCCCATACCTTGTTCTAAAGGCTATCTTATGAATGTCCTCATCCTTGATTCTCACCTGATGGTAACCAGACTTCAAGTCAATCTTGGAAAATACCTTTGCTCCTCTCATTTGATCAAAGAGGTCATCAATCCTAGGCAAAAGATATTTATTCTTCACAGTAACCTTGTTCAACGGTCTGTAATCAATACACAACTTGAGTGTACCATCTTTATTTTTTACAAACAGAACTGGTACTCCCCAAGGAGACACACTTGGTTAGATATACTTCTTTTCCAACAACTCTTGCAGTTGCATCTTCAACTCTAGCATCTCCGGTGTACTCATCCTGTAGGGTGTCTTGGACACTGGTGCTGCTCCTGGCACAAGTTCAATTGTCAAATGAATGTCCCTCTTTGGAGGAAGTCCTAGGATCTCATCAGGAAACACACCCTTGAATTCCTGTAACACCTTATAGTCCTCCAACCAAGGAGTTTCATCTCCTATTGGTTCCAAAATATGCGCTGCATACAACTGGCAACCTTTCCTACAAAACTTATTCAACTGCATTGCTGAAACCTGCCTTACAGAAATTACCTTTGGAATACCTTTCACAACTACTGGGTTTTCTTCTTCATCCATGCATTCGAAAGTCTTGTTGTAACAGTCAAGATTCACCTTGTGAGCTTCTAACCAATCCATTCCAATGAGAACATCATAGGAACCAAGCGGTAGAACATTCAGATCCACACAAGTGATCAATCCATTCATGACCAATGGAAATTTCTCTACCACTTCACTGACCTTTCTCTTAGTCCTAGTGGCTAGCTAAACTAACCAAGATTTTCTATGCTTTACCTTCTTAAAAGCACAAATCTCCACTACTCTAGGAGTGATGTAACTGTGAGTAGAACCAGGGTCAATAAAAATAGAAACAGATTGTTCAACAATCTTACCTGCAACTTCAACCACAGTTTACTGGTGATCTATCTGGCGGTCCTCCAGTGCTACATAAATCCTAGGGACTGCCCTTGCTACTTGACCCACTATTTCTGCTTCTTGAATGTTGTAAGCTGGTCTTGCACTTTCATTCTCGAGTGGACAATATCTGGGCAAGTGGGGTCCTTCACATTTCCAACATTTGAGTGGTCCTTTATTCTGTTGTGGATATTTAGGCTTTCCACCTGTCACTCCAACTGGATTACTCACAACTTGGGATGGCTGCTTCTGCTGATTCCTGAATCTAGAAGGTTTGAAACCTTTCTTTCTTTGGTCAAACTTCTCATTCTTCTTGTCTTTCCAAGCCTTATGGAAATCAGGTTTACCTTTGCTTTGCTCGTAGCAATACTTGGCCTTGCTTATTGCTTCTTCAAGAGTTCTAGGTTCGTAAAACTCAATCCTATCATTGTAAGACTGGGGCAATCCACTCAGAAACCGCTAGACCTTCACTTTTTCATCTCTGATATACCGGACATACCTCAACAATTCCAATAACTTATTTGCATATTCATCCATGGTTTGTTGTCCCAATCTTAGCTCATGGAACTCCCTAATCTTGTCATCATAATACTTGTCAGAGAGGTATTTCTGCTTGAAATACTTCTTGAACTGTTTCTACTTCAGTCTCCTTTCACTGATCCTCTTTACTTGCTTGAAGTGTTCCCACCAAATGGATGCTCTTCCATTCAGATTGAATATGGCAACTCTTGCCTTCATGTTTCTCGAATAATCCTGCACTTCAAAGTACTTCTTTATCCCAAGAAGCCAAGCTTCAGCCTCTTGTCCAACCTTTACCTTACCATCAAATGTAGGAGGTTTAGCCTTCTTAAATTCATCCCGATAGCGATCCCTATGGTGTCTCCTTCCTTTTCTTTTACGAGAAGATGAGCTTGTATCCCCGCTCGATTCTTTAGAGTCAGATGATCCACTAGAAGTCCTTCTCCTTCTCCTAGTACTGCTCTTACTGCCTTCTGGTCTTGCTGTACCTCATCCGGAGTCTATATTTCTTTGCAATTCTGTCAAACTCTGCAACATAGCAACATTCAATTGATGTTGTTCTTCCTGGGATTTAATCAAGCTTCTCATGGTGGCTGCAACATCTGACAGTGTCTCTTGGAATCTCCTTCCATTAGATTCTATGTCATCATTTCCACTACAGACATTTTCTCCCATGGCATCTCGTGCACGCTCATAAGAATCCCAAGCATCATATCCATCATGGGTTCTCATAACTGAATCATCACTTACTTACCAATTGTAAATTCTAAAATACTGCCCTTGAAGGTGACTATGATTTTACAAACGTGTGAGTAACACAAACTGTTAGATACATACCTTGATAAAAAACAGAACTACTTACCTTCTCCTGGAAAAATCATAAAATAACCATTTGAGTTTCCAACTGATTATATACTAATGGACTAGTACCAACTCATGAAAAAAACTATCTATGTACTTTGCTTGAAAATGGTCTACATTGATGACTTTTCCAACTATTATAATGCCCACTAAGTGAAACTTCCTTCTCCTTCTAAAGGCTACATCCATTTAGTTTATCTCCATATGGAAGGTGGATATTGCTTGTGACCCTGAAACAATCGAATTATGAGTCATTAAAACTAAAACAACTTGATAATAAATCATTATATCATATCACCACCACTAGAAATCCATACTAGAAGCTAACATCTTGTCAATTTTATATACTATCTACATCACTAGTACAATGCATAGTACTTACACATATTTCTTCTCTACATCTTAAAATTCACATTATCAAAGAGTGTTGTTAATTCAAAAACTAGTCATTAAGAAGTACCACCTACATGCACACATCTTTTTTACATTCTAATCTACCTCATAGGTACCAGAAACTAATTTAGACTATGAAATGCTTCACAAGATGGAAATATGGCAAGAGTTAATTCTATATAATGCTAAAAATAGAATTAACATAGAACTACTAAAGGTTGTTGAAGTCAGTAGAGAAGGTTAATAAAGATATTAATTCTTGAAAAGATAAGTAATTGTCACAAGAGAAAACTAAAATAATAATTTCATGTTTACCATTGTTCCACTAGTAGTAACAAAGGAGTACAACACACTAACAAATAACTAGTGACAAAACATAAAGAGAGAATTTGAATTTGACCTTGATTATATACCTTCGGAAATCCTACTGACACAGTGCCATGGTATCTATTGTAATGAATTCTTGATTAACTGTTTCAATCCCCTTAGTCACTTCTTGCATCTCTTCAAATAGGGACTTAAGTTGGATTTTCGATGTAGCCACCATGTTGAAATAAATTACACATTATAAACAACATAGTTATACAAGTACACATTATATGACAAAAAAATACTCAAGGCAGTAGTCTTTTTCTTAGGACAAACATTCACGAAAATGGTCACTTTTAGCAACAATTGTATTATGCCATGTTGTTGTATGAAGAACACTAAGCTAAATTGCGATTAGATGTCTTAACACCAAACTTCGACAATGAAAGGTTATCAAGTTTCATAGATGCAAATGTAGGTTATGCTCCATGTGTTTGGATTTGCAAAAAAGCAAGTTCATGGAGGAGGTGAGCTTATATTTTTTGTTTCATGAAGTGAAGTGGGTAGTTGGGGAGGTAGGATTCTTTCATCTCCAATACCCAATGAGATGTCTTAACAATCAAGGAAAGGGTTGGAGATGTTGGATGTTGGATGAATTATGAGAGTGGATAATGTAGTATTAGGTGTTTAAACACCATTAATAACACATGTAAATCATCTTCCTAACACCTTTTTTTCTTTGTCTTCCTTGTTCAGGTTGACAATTTACCACTATATTAAAGTATATAATGGATCTATGCTAGTTGTTCATTATTTTGATATTGATTTTATTTGTCTCGTGAAATAGTGTATAACGATGGGCGCTAAAGGTCAAAACTTGGAAGAATTGCTACTGGGCTATGCAACTCTTAAAAACCTATTATTTTCATTGGTTGAGTTCTAAAGTTTTGTTTTGAAATGTTCCATGATAAGTATAGCCTTATTATGGTTTCCTTATTTTCTATTTGTTTCCCTTGTGCAGATAGAAGATGTTTTCTTTGTTTAAAGCAAAGAAAAGACATGCATGGATGATAGTGAGAAAATTAAAAAGGAGCACAAAAAAATCCTAAGATAGTTGAAAGAACTAAGTGTGAAACTGTCAAAGATCATCTTAAGAAAACAATTTAGAGTAGAAGCAAGAAATAAGATAGTGGTATCTCACCTAAAGAACAATCAAAAGAAAAATAGGATAATTTGAAGATCTTGATTCCATTGAGTAGTTTGAAGATCATTGAAACTAAACTATCTCTATTTGAAGAGTGTTCTTCCTTTGAGGAATTTAGAGAAAATAAAGTTTAATTTTCTCCCTTTGAAGGATCTACCCTCTTTGAGAAATTTAGAGAGAATGAAACTGGATTAGTCTGTAACGTCCTCTTCTGCTTAGGCATTTGAGGACCAACCCGCTAACCTATGTGATTCCTATAGGTTCGAGCGAGTACTGACAGTCAAGGAATCTTTCGAAGACTGATGCCATATATAGAAGATCTAGGGCATCAATATCATCATTGGGTCGAAGAGGGCCACTTGCATGCATGACATCCGAGCATTATTTAATGATGCATGCACCCGATTAAGTCTCCATGCACATGCATGCAAGTCAACTGCAAATTAGAAGATAAAGTGACCTAATTAGGTCAAAAGTTAGGGTTTTCACAGTTGAAAGTTATAAAAGAAAGATAAAGTGAATGGAGAAGTCACTTATGTGATAATTGATATGTGGAGTCAAATTGGAGAGCTCGGCGAGCTAAGTCGGGGTTGAGCGCATGCTCAACTAACTGGTGTATTTTGGCAGCAAAATCTATCTGCCCTAGTTCATCATCAGGTTGGATCATACAGTTTCAGCACTAGTTCATCATCAGGTTACATTCAACAGTTATTCTGGGAGGTTGATTATTCATCCAACCAGAGGGTTTCACCGTCACACCGTGTCACCGTGATCAGAGACAAAACAATTCATTTTCCTACCTACAGGGTTCATAACTTCTGCATGTTGCTTCCCTCATCATCAAAGGGGTATTATAACCCTAGTGCACATCATCCGGGCTTCCAGCAGTAGCTTAGTTATTATTTTGGATCTTATACAGTTTGAGAGGAGGGCGCATTCACGTGTGGAGGACAATTTGGTGTATCTCCTTATTCCTCCCGCAGAATCCTTGCATGCTAGGACCAGTCTCTTCACCATCAGCTGATCTATATACTGGTGTGTACATGCATTGATTTCTCCTATTTTATAGCATCTCAGTATTTTTCTAGGGCACATATTTGCATGCAACTGCATGCATGTAAAGTTCGGGGTTTTCTTTCCTATTTGATTAAGGAGTAATTCTATTAGCCATCTACAGTATACACATAAACAGGAAAATATCAGTTTGGGATATTACAGTGGTATCAAAACTATTTTCCTTGCCAGTTGTGGGCATGCAAAAATTATAAATGAATACAAGAGACCCATACAACATTACTCACAGGAGACAGAGGTATAGAGACAGAGAAGAGGAGTTAGAGGACATATATTTGGGGAACAGAGAGTATCAGTTTGAAAAAGGCAAAGAAACAATGGCCAATGATGATAAAATAGCTTTCAATAGGCTCATATCAGCCATAAAAGAACTCACCATTGGGAAAAAAGAAATGATGAGCACCTTGAGGAAAATGACTGAGAAGAATGGGCCCACCCCACACAATCCCTTATTTCCCAACAGTGATAGGGTATCGACCAATAGTAGTAGGGAGCACTTACATACCAACATGCAGAGCCATCCCCATATATACAAGCCTTTCCGACCTATCATGCCTCAATTCTTAGATAGTCCAGCTGCAGTGCCTCTAGCATAAGCAGAACCAGAAGAACCTGTGAGTGCCTATCTGAGAGAATATAGGGCTTTAGGAGAGGACTTCCATTCAGCCATGACCTTCACTAACTTATGCCACTTTAAAATTAAGAACAAACCCAAAGCTTACAATAGGCCATTCACCCATAACTATGAGTTACAACACACTGTAGGGAAACTGACTATCCCTACCTTTGAGGGCACCCGGGGTGGCCCAGCTAGGAATTGGGTGCATAAGTTGGATACATACTTCCAGCTAAACCCCATGATCGATACATATGCCATTAAATTCGTTGCTTTGCATTTGGACGGAGAAGCACATGAATGGTGGTACCACGGGTTAGTGACACTGGGTCACAACACCATCACCTCATACACAAATTTTACACAGAGGATCATTGAGTGGTTTGATCGGAAGGATCCAGAGGTACACTTTAGGGAGCTGGCACAGCTCAAGCAGATAGGGAGTGCAGATGCTTTTATTTCTGAGTTTCAGAGGATAGCAATCATGGTCACAGATATATCAGAGAGCAGGTTGATTATGTTGTTCACTGAGGCTCTCACTGAACCCTTATGGGGATGGGTCAAGTCTTATAGGCCCACCACCCTAGCAGATGCCATCAAACGGGCTAGAGACTTGCAGGATGCAGTGCCCAAAAATAGGTTTCCTCCCAGGAACAATTTTCCTATTAAAGATCAAGAAAGGAAACCATGGCCCAAGAAAGAATGGATGGACAATGATACCCGACATGACCTTAGAAGAAAAAAGTTATGTTTCACTTGCCAGGAACCATGGATACTAGGTCACAGATGTTTAGGAAAAGGAAAGGCCTACTACATAGAGGCTTATTCCGACAGTGAGGAGGATGAAGATTACCAGGATCAGGAGCAGGGAGAGACAACAGAGATAGTTGTTGAGGGACAGGCCTCAGGAGGTACCATTACTACCATGACAGGGGTTCCTAGATTCCACACTCTTTGGATCAGAGGTACCGTACAGGGCCACAGAGTGGGAGTATTGATAGATGGTGGGGAATCCCACAACTTTATTGATGTTGCATGGGTTAAAAAGAGAGACATTTAGACTGAGATCTTTGATGGGTTTTCGATAGCAGCAGCAGGTCACACCATGGAGTGTAGTCAGAGGATTCCTAAATTAAAGGTAACGCTTGGGAATTATACAGTGATAGAGACATTCTATGTGGTATATGTACCTGACATGAATGTGGTACTAGGATTTTAGTGGTTGTATTCCATAGGGAAGTATTCCACAAATTACCAGACCATGGAGATGGAGTTTACAAGAGCAGAAGGATAGAAGGTGGTATTGAGAGGGATGAATACCTATCCTCCCACAGCAGTGAGATCACATAGGATGGAGGCAGTACTCCGGCAAGGAGATATTGAGCGGGTTGTAGAGTGTATGGTTACCTTCAGGAAACCACCAGATGAGACCACACAACATCCAACAGATATAGAGGCCTTACTACAGAAGCAGAAGGTAGTATTCGGAGACCTTCCAGCAGGTTGACCTCCAGATAGGGGATTTGAGCACATTATTGAGTTAGAGAAGGGGACCCAAGTAGTTATCACCACTCCTTACAGACATCCCAAGACGTATAAATATGAGATCGAGAGTACAATCAAGGAACTACTCAAGCTGGGATACATCAAACCTAGCTCCAGTACCTTTGCATCTTCAGTACTGCTAGTGAAGAAAAAGGATGGAACCTTATGCATGTGCATTGATTACAGGGCACTCAATAAGAAGACCATAAAGAACATGTATCCCATCCCTAGGATTGATGATTTAATGGATGAACTACAGGGGGCAAATTACTTTTCCAAAATTGATCTCCGCTCAGGGTACCATCAGATTCGGATCAGGGAACAGGATGTTCCAAAGACCGCTTTCTGTTGCCACTACGGACATTATGAGTTTCTAATGATGCCATTTGGGCTCACTAATGCACCAGCTACTTTCCAATCATGCATGAACCATATCTTCAGGACACAGTTGCGTAAATATATTCTAGTATTCTTCGACGACATATTGATATACAGTCAGACTTGGGAAGAACATTTGAGACATCTTGATGAAGTACTTGGTATTCTACAGGAGCAGTCACTATATGCCAAAATGTCCAAGTGTGACTTCGGCATGCAGGAGATGTTGTACTTAGGACATGTGATAGGAGCCAACAGGGTCCAGATGCACTTATAGAAGATTCGAGCAATTTTGGATTGGCCTATACCTAAAAATGTGACAGAATTGAGGGGATTTTTGGGCCTTTGCACCTACTAGAGGAGGTATGTTAGCAAATTCTCACAGATGACCGCACCCCTCACAGATCTTACCAAGAAGGGAGCATTTATTTGGTCAAAGGAAGCACAACAAACATTCGATAAAATGAAGGAGGTAATGAGTTCATGCCCAGTATTAGCTTTACCAGACTTCTCTCAATCCTTTGTGTTAGAATGTGATGCTTCAGGAGAGGGAATTGGGGCATTTTTGATGCAGAACAACCACCCCATTGCATTTGAGAGCAAGAAGCTCAAATACCATGAGCGCCACTATTCAATATATGACAAAGATATGTTAGCTATCCTCCATGCGCTAACTAAGTTCAGGCAGTACTTAGTAGGTGCCAGGTTCAAGGTTAAGACAGATCAGAACAGCCTGAAATACTTCCTAGAGCAAAAAGAGCTAAACCAGAGACAACAGAAATGGGTAAGTAAAATTCAGGCTTATGACTTCGAGATTGAGTACGTAAAGAGGAAGATCAATGTAGTGGCTGATGCACTTTCTAGACGACCAGCTACTTTATCCCTTATGAGCATCTCATCAAATTGGAGGTCTCATATTTTGGTTGAGTAATCCAAAGATAAGTTTGCTTGTGAGCTATTGGATGGATAGATTCAGGATGATAGGTACAGAGTCATTGATGATATCATATACTACAAAAACAAAATCTTCTTGGTTCCAAAGTCTCCCCTCAAGAAGAAAATCTTACAGGCATCGCACAATTCACCATTAGCAGGGCATCAGGGGTTTCTCAAGACCTACAGACAGATTAGAGAAAGGTTCTCATGGAAGGGCCTCAAGAAAGATGTGATACAACATGTGAGGGAGTGCAGCTTCTGCCAACAAAACAAAATAGAGCACATCCACCCGGCTGGTTTACTACATCCCTTACCTATTCCCGAGCAGAAATGGGAGAGCATTTCTATGG
Organism: Pseudotsuga menziesii; assembly: GCA_001517045.1. Lineage (NCBI taxonomy): Eukaryota > Viridiplantae > Streptophyta > Pinopsida > Pinales > Pinaceae > Pseudotsuga > Pseudotsuga menziesii. Next base: position 506,359 of record LPNX010819721.1, on the reverse strand, counting down.
ACTTCATTACTGGGCTGCCCAAAGTCTAAGGCAGAGACTGCTTGTACGTAGTAGTGGACAGATTGACTAAGTTTGCTCACTTCTTTGCCATATCATTAGATTATTCAGCAGCACAGGTAGCAGAACTATTTTTCAGAGAGGTATTTAGACTCCATGGGTTACCCAAGACCATTGTCAGTGACAGGGACAGCAAATTCACAAGAGCCTTTCGGCAAGAGATTTTCCGATTAGTGGGGACCGAGTTAGCCATGAGCACAAGTTATCATCCACAGAGTGACGGGCAGACATAGATTGTTAATAAATGGATTGAGGGATACTTGAGAAATTACGTATCAAGTCAGTAGAGGACATGGATCAAATGGTTACACTTGGGTGAACATTGTTACAACACCACCTACCATATGACCATTAGGATGACCCCTTTCCGAGCCCTATATGGGTCTAATGCTTCCACTTTTGTAGACCAGATATTTGGCGATACCAGGGCCCCCAAGGCCAAGGAGTGGATTCAGGAGGGTCAAGATGTCCTCAAGATACTCAGGGAGAACATACAGGCTGCTCAGAATCAATAGAATATGTATGCAGAAAGGCACAGAGTTGAGTGCAGTTTTGAGGTGGGACACTTTGTTTATTTACACCTCCAGCCTTACAAATAGTCATCTCTTAAAAAGAAAGGAGCAGAAAAACTCCAACCTCATTTCTATGGTCCATACAAAATAATTCAGAAGGTTAGAGACATAGCATATGAGCTATAACTACCCCCAGAGAGCAAGATTCACAATGCATTTCATGTCTCCAATCTCAAGAAGGTGGTTGGTCAACAGATTGTTATATCTTTCGAGCTGCCTCCCCTAGATGACGAGGGGAAATTGGTTTTGATTCCAGAACGCCTCCTAAAGGTGCGAGAGCAGAAATTGAGGAACAGAATCATCAAAGATTACCTGGTTCAATGGAAAGATCTGCCTATAGATGAGGCTACTTGGGAGGCAGAATAGGTATTACTGCACCCAGCTTTACAGTTGCTCGAGGACAAGCAAATTCGAGCGGGGAGGACTGTAATGTCCTCTTCTGCTTAGGCATTTGAGGACCAACCCGCTAACCTATGTGATTCCTATAGGTTTGAGCGGGTACTGACAGTCAAGGAATCAATCGAAGACTAGTGCCATATATAGAAGATCTAGGGCATCAATATTATATCACCATTGGGTCGAAGAGGGCCACTAGAGCCAAAGGCCACCTGCATGCATGACATACGGGCATTATTTAATGATGCATGCACCCAATTAAGTCTCCATGCGCATGCATGCAAGTCAACTACAAATTAGAAGATAAAGTGACCTAATTAGGTCAAAAGTTAAGGTTTGCACATGCATGCAAGTCAACTGCAAATTAGAAGATAAAGTGACCTAATTAGGTCAAAAGTTAAGGTTTTTGCAGTTGAAAGTTATAAAAGAAAGATAAAGTGAATGGAGAAGTCACTTATGTGATAATTGATTTGTGGAGTCGAATTGGAGAGCTCGACGAGCTAAGTTGGGGTTGAGTGCATGCTCAGCTAACTGGTGTATTTCGACAGTGAAATCTATCTGCCCTATTTCATCATCAGGTTGGATCATACAGGTTCAGCACTAGTTCATCATCAGGTTACATTCAGCAGTTATTCCGGGAGGTTGATTATTCATCCAGCCAGAGGGTTTCACCGTCACACCATGTCACCGTGATCAGAGACAAAGCAATTCATTTTCCTACCTATAGGGTTCAGAAATTCCACATGCTGCTTCCCTCATCATCGAAGGGTATTATAACCCTAGTGCACATCATCTGAGCTTCCAACAGCAGCTTATTTATTATTCTGGATCTTATACAGTTTGAGAGGAGGGTGCATTCACCTGTAGAGGACGATTTGGTGTATCTCCTTATTCCTTTTGCAGAATCCTTGCATGCTGGGACCAGTCTCTTCGCCATCAGCTAATCTATATACTGGTATGTACATGCATTGATTTCTCCTATTTTATAGCATCTCAGTATTTTTCTAGGGCACATATTTGCATGCAACTGCATCCATGCAAAGTTCGAGGTTTGCTTTCCTATTTGATTAAGGAGTAAGTCTATTAGCCATCTACAGTATACACATAAACAAGAAAATATCAGTTTGGGATATTACATAGTCCTTGGCATAGAAAAAGTAGAAGACACCCTCAATGCTATTGTACATTCTACAAATAAAATGAAAATTCCTGCTATGAAACCTGACAAACAAGAGGAATTCATGGTTGTTGAAAAACAAGAGGAATCCATGGTTGTTGAAATAGAACTTGAGTCAGGAGATTCAAATGCAAATATTTCTATCATTTAGAGACTGCAAAATTTTGTTTGCACCCATCCTATCATGCAAGGCCATCTTGCTTAAAATAGTGGAAACTCACCTATGGATTACAATTTTCCTATCAAAAATAAAGGTGAAGATGATTCTATTGTTAATTCAATGGATGCCCCACTTAGAAATTTTGATTCTCCTTCAAATGAAATAGTCAAGAAGGTACAACCCTTTCCCAATAAGTTGAAGTTCAGCCAATTAAAGACAGAGCAGTTAGTTGGATACCCACTTGCTTTCGGTTCCTATTTAAACATGGGAAGATGGTGATGTTTCTTTCACAATTAAATTGGGGGAGATAGTGTTGTTTCTTCCAGCATGGGGAGGATGGTGAGATTGTTTAAAATCTTGTATGGATGGGTCTCAATGATTTGAAATGGATATGAGTTAAAATATCTTTTAAACTTTGTTAAAAAGAGAACAATGACAAAGTTTGAAGCTAGTGACTAACTTGACGACAAAAATACAAAGGCTACTAGAAGGTAAAACTAATGATGGCATTCCCATGCAACATGAAAACAACAACAACAAAATATTTGATGCAAAGATATCCCAAGAAACATTTAAACAATTTGAAGTCGGTAATGAACTTGAGGACAAAAATTAAAAAGCTACAAGAAGATAAAACTGATGGTTGCATTCGAAAGCATCGTGACAAAAAAGAATTACTTATGCAAAAATAGGGCAGTTATCCACAATCAATCAATTATTAATTTATTGCTTGATCGTAGGTTGAAATTACTTATTACTATCATTGATACTATCATTGATATATTTTGTTTTGATGTATAACAACATACTGTAACATCTTTTCATCGATTTCCTTTTGAATTAAGTGTTCGTGGAACCCACATCATAATCAGTCTTTTGTTCATCAACTGCAATCCGGTCTAAATAGATACGTAATATTCAACTGCAACGGCTCCCTCTATATCATGGCAGTGAATATATCAACACACATGGTTTGGGCATTGTATCAACAACCATCACTTTGCAAAGACTTGAATAAATTGTAGTGTTGTCTCACATCCTCAATCCAAGGCGTGTGTTGTTTATTTAGAAATATCATTTCTAGTTTAGAAAAATCATGTTTTAGATTTAGTTGTAAGATTGGATTCTACAATTTTTAGTTCATATTTATATTTCATTTTTTAATTAAAGCAGTAATATTTTCCATTTCATTTATTGGCATCTATTGGGTTTGGCTAACAATAGTTGCATTCATATCATATTTCATTGATAGGTTTGTATTTCTATTTGGGTTCACAACAAGTTCGATTTATTAGTGCAATATACAATAATGTTTGAAAACAAATAATATAGAATCTAAAGATCTAATGTGAAGACAAAAATCCAACAACAAATTATTGAACAAAGGAAAGATCAAGATCCCTCTTTATTTTTCAAATAAAATTTTCTTAAAAACAAAAGTACTAGCTTTCATGTCAAAACTTTGCTTCAAAGTGGATCAATTTTCGTGAAACTTTGAGACTGAAAGGCCAATAAGCATTTTTCACAGCTCTGCCTAAACAAAAGTCAATTTAAAGTTTTAGAATACATCTTTTAAGTTAAAATAATTAATTATTTGAACTATTTTAGGCATTTAAGGTAAAAAAAAATGTAGATCCATCAACAACAGTTTTCGAGGTAGGTGAAAAGGGGGTGGTGTTCTCACCCCCACTTGGCTTCAAGTCTAGACAATGTTATGCTTGTGCTTGTGTGTGCATGTGCTTGCAAAAATATGTAGGACCAAGTACAATTCCAAGGTGACTTTGGTATAATAAATGTCCATCATTCATGACTTCTTAACCAAACAAGAATCCATAGCATAGTAGGGTATTTTTGTCCTTGATTAAAATCCAAAATACAACAATTACCGCTTACTTGTGTTGAATGGAATCTTGATTAAAAAAAATAACTCATATTGGGAAATATGTCATCACTCTTTCATGTGGCCTCATTTTAAAGAAAATAAAATTTTCAATTTTTTATCATCTCATCTTCAAAGCAACCTTAGCTCTACCCTCCTCCAACAAATAGGATAGATGAGGCAAAAACAAGAGTCATAAGAGGAAAAAAATTGTGTTTATAAGCTATAACAATTACAAAGATATATATTTTTCAGGAAATTCTCAAAGGCATACTCTAGTAATTCTTTTGCTTGAATGAAACAAAGTAATAAATTTATGACTTTATTTGCCATGGAAATTTTTTAGATCTATGGAACAATGAATAATCTAAACCATATGTACAATTTATCAAGAATGTACTTATTCAAACATGGTAGTACTTATCCAAACATGGTAGAGGTCGTTAGGTAAAACATAATAAACTTAAGTACTCTTTAAGCATCCTAAGTCTAAAATCCTGTGAGCAAAAAAAGCATTATGCAACTTTACAAACAAAAAAAATGTATAGCTAGCATGTTGATGCAAATGAGAACCCCAAACAACCATTATCCCATCCGCTTTCCCCAATATTTAGCTTTCTATACATTTATCAAACTCTAAATTTGGATTCTTGGCCAAATATTTCTTCTCTCGCAACTCTATTGCGCAGCTCTGCTTTGGCAAGTTCCATTTCGCAAATAGGTTTCTGCAAACTTGCTTTTCCGCAAGAAAATTCCTTCTGCGACACAGATTTCTACAAATCTGTCTTTCCATAGCCTTAGACTCTCCGCAACTTCAATCTTTCTACAATATCCTTTCTGCAACTCTGTTTTCGCATTTGCGGATTGCGGAAATTTCCAAATTCAAATTTGACTTCTGCAATTATGTGGCCGCAACACTCTTTTCTGAAATCAAATTGCGGATTGCGGATCCAAATTTTCCTAAGGTTGAAATTCCACAAGATTCCTTCCACGAGATCCCCTCCTCAAAGTTGCAAATTGCAAATTATTGATCCAACTTTTCCCAAAGTTGAACTTTCGCAATTTCCCTCCCGCAATTCCTGTTCTGCAACTCTTTAGAACCGTCGATTTCGTGCGGCCTCCTCCCTTGCCGTTGATCTGAGATTAGATGCGGATCTTATCTTATCTTTGTGGATCCGTTATCTTCCTTACACCTTTCTCTTGCGGGATTCTTCTAGAGTGTCATATCTCTTGCGACTTTGATCTCGTCTATTGTGCTATCTCCAACAGAACTTCACTTAACCTTGCGGATTTCTTATTTTTCGTTCATGTTCACTTCGTGAATCTTTCCCTGCTGTCGATCCATATTCTTGCTATATTCTGAGCCATCCAGTCTCTGCTAGCCTCACCTCTGCAACATTTCTCTATTTCAAGCCCTAATTTCAGACTTACACATGCATCGCTCATCAATCATTAACATAGATCATTAATCATTCAATTTGTGAAACCTTACATTCATAAAGAACTGTAATCACACACAAAGATACGCTGAAATAGGATTTCTTTCATTCAATACAATGAAACTGTATATTCATGATTATATCAGAAGCTGCGTTCTGATCCCCTTAGTCTGGTATAACTACAACCAGCTACCTTGGCCTGATTTACAATGATTTGGCCACTCCTTGGCCAGATTGAATGACTGCCTCTAGCTCTTCTGGCTACTTTTGTCTCTCCATTTACTCTCTTCTCCCCCCTTTCCTCGAAGGATTGCAGACATATATAAAATAGGATTCATGAACCCATTCTGGTTCAAATCCTTAATATACTCAACAATATGCTAACTAATTCTAAATAAAGCAATATAATCAACCCTATCTCAATGACTCTCTCATGAGAGCCTTGATCCTTATCGAATGCTACCATTTGACATGGGCTTAGTTACATGACTCATTTACTGACTAATCACTCACCTAATGACTCATCACCTATCTAGAATAATACTCAACATATATTTATTTACAATGTAATAGTCTAAGGATTATTAATGTAATGAAGACCTCTTCTAGGTCTGATCAAACATTGAGCTTAGACTTGAATGGAGAGCAGGATGCTCCTACATCAGAATCCCTAGGAAGAAAGAAATATGAACTCCTGGTCATAAACTTCCATCTTCAGTATGCCAAGATCTCAAACTTTGTGTTGCGGTTGATCATCCATCTCATCATGTTGCTTTGTCTTTATCATCCTCAGTTCTCTCGGTTTCCATACTTTTTGTTGCAATGCTCCACTAGCTTTGCTTCTGCAATCTTCTTCTATCATCTGTCTTTTGTTGTTGTTTTGTCTATTTTCTCTGCTGATGTAAATATTCATTCTTTCTTCATGCCTTCTCTGAGACACTTTCACCATTAACATCCTTAATTCTTCAATCTGCATGTCCAGTCTGTCCTTTGGCTGGTACATTTGCATCTTCTTTTTTAGAAAGAGTCGTGCTTCTCTTGACTCTCTGCTACTATCCACTGGCTCACAAGACATTTCAATGTTTTGACCTTCTATCTGCTATTTTCCAATGTTGCAATAAAAAATTAAGCATTCATCTTTATCAACCCTTGGATTGATCAACCAATCTTCCAATATTTCTGACTCTTCATCATACTTTCTGAGGTTAGAAAATGTATCTTTGTATTCATTAGCCAACTCTGTAACAGCAAGTTCCTCTAGATACTGATCATCCTTTTGAGACAATATGGTCTCTTCTTTTTCCATGACAGATTTCTTCCTTTGTCTACTAGTAACATCACTATCCAAATATGCAAGTGTTATCTTTTGGTTATCTCTATGATACCACGTCATCTCACCCTTCAATTCTAGAATAAACTTATGGCTTTGGTCCATGTTAAGGCCACATGGATACTCTCCTTCTTCTTCCTTTACCTATGGGACAACCTCACAAGGTTCATCACATGTTAACCCCTGCAGACATACACAATTCATTAGATTTAAAAACATGAGACTCTGAAGTCCCTGTTGATATTTTCTCCTACATCCTCCTTTTGTATTGGTCTGACCAGAACATCAAACTTTCACCATCACCTATTTTTTCAATAGTCCGGGATACATGATGCATACACTTTTCATAGGATACCATATCATCTTTTACTATAACATAATTATATTCTGTTATCATTGTTTTGGAAAACACATATTCTTTTCCCTCAAACTTTATCACAATCCAAGATGACTGTTCAACTTTTTCCTTCATCAAAATGTAATTCTAATTCTGCCCTATAGAAATGTCTTTGCACATTTTTTCTCCTTCTTTCAGCTTCAGATCAACTCCAATTGACTATGTTCCTCCATCAAGCAACTCATCAATGAGTTCCTTTTGCTGCAATACTTTAGACCTTTCCTCATTTAAGAGACTTTCTTCATCATATTTGACTTCATCAAATTTTAATATAGTTTCAAAATATTGCCTATCATCTGCAACAAAAACAAACAAATCATTAGTCCAAAAAACATAAGACCTCTTAGTCTCATTCGGCCTCATATTCATCTCTTCCATAAGTTGATATGTAATCTTACAGAATCCTTGATACTTTCAATTAGTCTCTCCTTTTCTGCTTCATCATCATCTCCAAGAAAAGGACCTTGTTCAGGTTCACAATATGAAACTTCCATCTTGGATTTGGCTTCCCTAAGTTCTTCCTTCAAGATGTTAAATCCTTCCAAGGATTTCTTCTACACTCTTTTGTGGCTAACATCAATTTAAACCATAAACTCTATGTCTACAAGACTTTTCCCACAATTAATTATAATCATAACCGAAAACAAAAATATCATTATCTCAGTCTAAGAGGTAGTTGTGCTCTGATACCAATTTGATGCAGACAGGAACCCCAAACAGTCATTATCCCATCCGCTTTCCCCAAAATTTAGCTTTATCTACATTTATCAAACTCTAAATTTGGATTCTTGGCCAAATATTTCTTCTCCCACAACACTATTGCGTAGCTCTGCTTCCGTAGGTTCAATTTCGCAAGCTTGCTTTTCTACAATTGTCTTTCCGCAAGACAGATTTACGCAAATATATCTTTTCGCAACCTCATTCTCTCCACAAATTCAACCTTTCCACAAGCTCCTTTCCGCAACAAAGTTTCCACATTTGCGGATTGTGGATTGTCGAAACTCCCAAATTCCAAATTTGACTTCCGCAATCTAAACAGTACTATGAACAGAGAGCAAAATAATTCTATGAGCTTAAACTAGGTACAATGACTATGAAATATTTGAACAGCAAGTTTTTAAGTCTGCTTAAGTATGTACCATACCTTGTAGATGAAAAATCGAAGGTATAGCGGTTCCTTAGCTATTTACCTTATCACATAAAGAATAGGATTGAGTATGACAATCCAAAAACTCTGGAAGAAGCTATGAGGAAAACCAATTTCAGTTATGAACAGAACCGGAAAAAGGAGAGCATGGCCAACTGGAAGGAAAAAAAGAATAATAATAATTATGATCAAAAGAATAAAGAGTTTGTGCCCAATCGAAATTCTAAAAATAGTAAGGCCAGAAATTTTCCTAACGAGAATTTCCAAGGAAATAAGAATAATTCACCAAGCAATCAGAACCATCCAAAGGGTAAAGAGTCTGCTTATAATCATGGTAAGTATACAAAGAACTTTGAACGCAAAGAACCCATAAATTGTTGGGAGTGTAATGGCCCACATTATGCCTCAGTCTGTCCTAATCAGAAAAAGACTGTCAATAATATCCATACAATACAGGAGGAGATGACTGTTGGAGATTTAGCGAGGACTATGCCCAGTATCAATGCAGCCTTGGAGAATCGACAGGAAGACTATCAAACTTTCATGGTGGAAGTAGAAGCTAAGATAAACCAAAACCCTATAGCTATTTTAATTGATCCAGGATCTAGTCTAAGTTATATTTCACCTAAATTGGTAGAAAAATGTAAGCTGCCTGTTGAAAAATTTAAAAGTTCTTAGTTGGTTCAATTAGCCACTGGTGTAAAAAGGAAGGTAACTTGTTTTGTAAAGAAATGTGCAGTAGTTATGGATCAATTTGAAACTTTTGTAAAGCTTAATGTACTACCTCTTGGTTCTTACGACATACTAATCTGTATGGATTGGTTAGAGCAACATAGGGTGATCTTAAACTGCTATGATAAAACCTTTACTTGTATAAATAATGATGGAAAATCAATAAGTGTAAAGGGAATCCCTAGAAAAACAACTATAAGGCAAATTTCTGCTCTACACCTTAAGAGAGCTGTTAGGAAAGGTTGTAAGGCTTCTGCAGTAACAGTAACTAATGAGGAAAATCTAAATAGTACAGATAAATTAAAATTGGAGGATATACCAGTTTTAAAAGAGTATGCAGATGTATTTTCGGAAGAGATTCTGGGACTGCCTCCGAAAAGGAAACTAGATTTTACCATTGAGCTGGTACCGAGTGCAGTACCTAGCTCAAAGGCCCCTTATCAAATGAACATACTTGAACTTAATGAACTTAAATCACAATTAAAATAACTTATTCACAAGAAGTATATTCAACCCAGTGTGTCTCCCTTGGGGGCACCTATCATCTTCGTTAAGAAAAAGGATGGAACTCTGCGACTTTGCATAGATTACCGTCAGTTGAATAAGATAACTATTAAAAATAGATACCCGTTGCCTCGCATAGATGATCTGTTTGATCAACTACGAGGAGCTACGATGTTTTCAAAAATTGATTTAAGGTCTGGATATCACCAAGTTAGGATTAAAGATGAAGACATCTTTAAAACAACTTTTAGGACTCGATATGGTCATTACGAGTTTGTCATCATGCCATTCGGGCTTACTAACGCCCCAACTATTTTTATGTGTTTAATGAACAATGTAGTGCATAAATATTTGGACAAGTTTGTAGTCGTGTTTATCGACGACATATTAATCTATTCGAAATATGAAGAAGAGCATAAAGAACATTTAAAAATCGTTTTGCAAGAGTTACGAGATCATCAACTCTTTGCAAAGTTTAGTAAATGCAACTTCTTTAAGGATAAAATCCAGTACTTAGGTCATGTGGTAACTAAGGAAGGAATTTCAGTGGATCCCGAAAAGATAAAGGTGATTGAAGAGTGGCCAGTTCCTAAAGATGTAACTGATGTTCGATCCTTCATGGGAATTACCGGTTATTATCGGAGGTTCATTGAAGGGTTTTCGAAAATCGCAAATCCAATAACTTCTTTGCAGAAGAAGGGAAATAAATTTGATTGGAACCAGAAATGCAAGGACAGTTTTAAAAAGTTAAAAACTTTATTAACCAGCGCACCTATTTTAAGAATAGCTTATCCAAATAAAGATTTTGTAGTGTGTACTGACACATGCAATGATGGTTTAGGTGAAGTATTGACTCAAGAAGGGCATGTTATTGCTTATGAGTCTAACAAATTAAAAATTCATGAAAATAATTATGCAACTTATGATTTGGAATTAGTTGTTGTTATACATGCTCTAAAGATGTGGCGTCGTCATCTAATTGGTAGAAAATTTATTCTAATGACCGATAATAAAGGACTAAAATATCTGTTAGATCAGCCTAATCTAAATGCCAGACAAGCTAGGTGGCTAGCTTTTCTAAGTGAGTATGATTTTGAAATTCAGCACATTAAAGGGAAAGAAAATAAAGTTGTTGATGCATTAAGTAGAAATGCAAGGCTTAACTTTACAGCAGTTACCAGCACTTATACAACAGATCTGGAAGAACAGCTTAAAGCAGGGTTAGAACAAGATGAAATTTACCAAAATTTACAAGCAAAAATGAAAGAAAATCCAACAGAAAGTTTAAGTAAAGGGTATAGTTTGAATGAAAAAAGATTTTTACTCTATAAAGACACAATGTATGTACCTAATGTACCTAAAGTTAAGTTATTAATTTTAGATGAAATCCATAAAACTCCATACTCAGGCCATCCAGGTTATCAGAAGACTATAACTATGTTAAGAAAAGAATATTTTTGGCCAAACATGAAGACTGAACTGGTAGAATATATCGCTAGGTGTTTTGAATATCAACAGGTAAAAACTGAACATCCAAACCCAGCTGGATTACTTCAGCCATTGCCCATTCCTAGCTGGAAATGGGAGATAATTAGTCTAGATTTTGTTACTGGACTGCCAAAAAATCAAAATTTAAATGATTCTATAATGGTAGTAGTTGACAAATTGAGTAAAGCAGCCCACTTTATACCTGTTAAAACTACATATAAAGCTGCAAACATAGCTGATATCTTTCTAAAGAAAATTTTTCAACTGCATGGGATACCGAAAGTTATAATCTCAGATAGAGACCCTAAATTTACAGGTAACTTTTGGAAATATCTGTTTAAAGGATTAAATACTACACTAAATTTTAATACTTCGTTCCATCCTCAAACTGATGGATAGACTGAAAGAGTAAACTAAGTACAGGAAGATTTACTAAGAATGTATGTAAAAGATCAGCCAGGTAAATGGGAGGATTATTTGCACCTAGTGGAATTTACATATAATAATAATTATCAAGCTTCAGCCAAATTTAGTCCTTTCAAAATCTTGTATGGAAGGAAGTGTAACACTCCTATCTCTTGGAGTAATCCGGTGGACAGATTAGTATTAGGTCCTGAACTATTGAAAGAAATTGAAGAAAATGTAAAGAAGGTACAAGGTAATCTGAAAACTGTGCAAGAACGACAAAAGAGTCAAGCAGACCTTAAAAGAACTCCAAAATATTTTCAGGTAGGTGAACATTTGTTCATCAAGGTGAGACCCAGAAAGAGTTCTCTGAGGTTGGGTAGTTGTGCAAAACTAGCACCTCGTTACTGTGGTCCTTTTGAAGTAAAGTCCAGGATTGGACAGGTAGCCTATCAGTGAGCTTTACCACTGAATTTAAGAGTTCATAATGTTTTTCACATTTCTGTATTAAAGAAATATGTTCATGATGATACTCATGTTGTTAACTGGAATAATGTACAGGTGGAACCAGAAGGAGATTTTCTGGTGGAACCAGACTGTATCCTCAGGCGAAGAGAGATCACACTTCGAAACCTCACCATTGGTCAGGTGAAGGTGCAATGGAAGCACCTTAGTCCAGAGGAAGCCACCTAGGAATTGGAAAGTAATATGTGGGATGCATATCCAGTTCTGTTCCAAGGAAATTCTGAGGACGAAGAATAAATAACATCGAGGACGATGTTATAATTTAAGGGGGTGGGTATGTCACATGCCCCAATTTTGTAAAAACAATTTTATATTATTTGAAGAACAATATGTTAAATTTTATGCTAAGTTGTAATTGATGACCTGATGGGGTCAAGGGTATTTAATGTAAATTCTGAATGTTTTATTATAAATAAATAAATGAGGAGACAACAGCTTAGGAGAGCTGTTAAAAGAGTGTTTACTGGTCAAATTGGTGGAGGAGACTGGGTGGAGAGAAAACTGACATATGGTAGCATCCTCAAACCACTTCCAACTGTTACAGGTGGCAACCTCCCTACATTTGTGGTCATGATTCCCCAAGAAAGTGGAATCAGAGCAGGTGGCTCTATTAATGAAAACTAACGCAAAAGACCTAGGCAATCTTTATAAAAATTCCCATTGAAGAGAGTTGAGGCTCCTCATTCAAGAGAAGTGATCATTCAGGTTGAATGAATGTACTTCAGAGAAATTCAATGGAAGAGAAATTTGGAAAGTGTTTGAGGGGATAACTGTTGATTGATCTAGTGCAGCTTTTAAGCTGAAGATCATACTACTGAGAGCAGAGTATTTTACTAAGGTATTGAACTAGTTAGTTGACAGAGGGTTCTACTATTTTCATTCTCCACCAGTTCTCAGCCAAAAAGACCAGGAACAGGCTCGGGGGTCCTGAGGAAGCATTGTTTGAGCACTCTCCAGGAGATTGGTAGGGAGAAACGGCCTTCTAAAGCTGTTGTCGTCTGTCCTCAACAGTTTTTATGTTATTTTATTTTACTGTGTTAGTTAAATAAATATTAGTTTAACTGCTATATGAATGATAACAATTCAGTTTGTGAAATGTTAGATTTAGTATTCTTAGTAGATTGTTATAGAAATGAAATGGATTTAGAGAATAATGTGTTGGAATGAAAATAAATTTTTAAATTGTGTTTTTCCACATCTGGAAACCAGGTCGTACTCTAGCATAGATAGAATACTTTAGTAGATAAGAGAATGAAAATAGTAGGTAGGATTGTGTATCTGTAAATAGCAGAGTAAATTTATTTCAATGTTTAAAATATTATGAAGGAAAAATAATGTTATGATTTATTTGTGTTTACTGTTTTTACTTAGTATAACTAAATAAAAATGCAGAAAAGAAACAGTAAACTACATTAGAGTTATAGTAATAGTATACAGATAAAATAATAATAATAATAATAATCTATTTTTAAGGTCACCGCCAAGCGAGACACCAAATTGGTGTATGAGACCCCCTTGTTTGTGGGACAAGGGACCCCCCTCTGCGCAGCGATTTAACTGATAAAGTCTACAGAGGTGTACATACACTACCCCCCTCTGGATTTGAACCTGTGACCTCCTAAGAGGAAACACATGCTCTTAACCATTAGGCCCACTCATGCTGTAAAAGCTTATAGAAGATAACAGCTAAGTATATAAACAATTTATTAACCACACAGTTTATCTTTTAAAACTAATAACTAAATCTTAAACTATTACTTAATACAAACCAGCTTAGGGTTATGTTTATAATTCTTTTATTTATGAAAAATAATAGAGTTACAAGTTAACTTCCTATTTCCTTCAGAGCTCGGAATAATTCTAAATTACAGAACATTAAATTAAATAAATGTAAATATAAACATTAAACAAAATAAAACTAAGAATTGCATAAATAGGAGCTAAATATTTTAAACAAACAGGCTTATAACTTGTGAAGGAAGAAATCTATCAACAGAGAGACCGTCGAGATATGCAGGGCGTAGGGTTTGGAAGTGCTTGATGGCGATGGCAGGAGTTGGCAGGTAGTGGGCACGGACGCCAATGGACTCTAGCTCTGGCTAGGGGTCTACCATGTTTCCACGTTTCGTTGTGTTTGCAAGTGTTTAGGGTGATCGAGGTTTTTTGCGGTGAGCCCATGTTGCTACTGCCGGATTTGGGTGTCGTTAGCTCGTGGAGGTGGTTGGGGCTTTGGGGTTTGTCAGTTCTTTGAGGTTTCCCCTGACAGCAAACGGTTTCATTCTAGGATTTAATGGAGGATTTGGAGGAGTTAGACTACTCTAGTGACAGGTTGGAGAGTTCTGACATCTAGGAGGTGCCAGGTGGAGGGTTGATGGAGCAGCTGGTGGATATCCCTAGACTGGGCCAGGACGTGGTGGGCTCGGCAAGCTTGGTGAATGTAGGGTTGGAAACCGTTTCTTCACCGTCTGACTTCCTTGTTTTCTTGCCAGATCTTTTACCGGCTGTTCCCCAGGTGGAGTCTCCTTTTCAGTGGGCGGAAGTTGGTTTGGGGTCATCGATCTGGAGGGATTCGGGCATTTTCCCTTCACGGCTTCCAGAATTTCAGGCAGCAGTTTCTCTGGTAGGGTTTGGAGACGTAAAGGGATGAGCATTAGGGTCGCATGTTGGGGAGGGTGGTCAGGTCTTGCAAGGAAAGGTCTCTAGCAGAGAGACCTCGGATGATGAGTGGCGGTTGCCATTGGATGTAGCTGAACAGAGAGGTTTTGGGTCTCCGCGCAGGGACCGCTCTGGAGGAGGTTCAGGGGTTTCAGTCGCTTTTAATGGGGGGCAAGCTGTGGGCAATGGAGCACCAAAGAAGAGAAGAAAGAACTGGATAAAAAAGAAGCAACTTCGGAACTATGCTGTTGGCGAGGATATAGCCTGGGACAGCGTCCTTCGGATGGCAAAGTGTACGTTAGTGGGGAGGGTTTTGGGAAGGAACTTTGCGAAGAAAACCATTCTTGATTGGGCTGCGAAGTCCTGGGGAGCTCAGTGTGGCTACGTCCCGGAGGTAGAGATGTTAACCAAAGGATGGTTCGCGGTCACCTTGGAGAAGGAGGAGGATTTAAGGTGGATACAGAATAAGAGCTGGCATATTGATCATTCACCTGTTTTGCTGAAACCCTGGAACCCCATGTTTGATGCTAGCAAAGAAAGAGTGGATGTCTTACCCATTTGGGTGAGATTTCCTGCTCTCCCTTTACACTTCTGGGATATGTATCACTTCAGAAGGATAGGCGATATTATTGGGTCCTTTTTGGAGGCGGATCTCTCATTCTGCGAAACTAAGCCTGAAGAAGGTTGCGAGGATTTTGGTTAACATTAACCTCAGGGAGGGTCTGGCCGAGTCGATTAATTTGGAATGGGGTCCGGAGATCATTCCTCAGATACTGGATTATGAAAATGTCCCCTTTCGCTGTAGAAGGTGCCATGTTTATGGGCATCCGGTTTCGGACTATCCGGTGCCGGGGCAGTCTTGGAACGGTAGAAGGCGGAAAGATCCTGTGGATGCGCGAAAAGGTCCAAGGGAGAAGGTCGATGTTTCCTCTGGTTCAGCCCAGACTACTGCGGATGATTTGGGCAGTGATCCTTCTTCAGAAGAGCTTCTTTTCCCTGAAGATTTGCTGGTCGATGGGGTTAAAGATGCGATGGTACAGGACTCTGTTGTAGGGTCGGTTTTTGAGGAGCCCTCAGGTTCTGGTACTTCCTCTATTCCCAGTCTGTCTAATGTTAACTTGTTTTTGAATAATGTATCTTTCCTCGGTTACGACTGGATAGATGGTTTGAGAAAGCTATCCCTTTCGGGTCACTCTGGATCCCCTTTGTCCTTGCCTGCTCTTCAAGTTATTGCTGATTCCTTTCCGGGGATGGCCGCACAACCCTCTATTGCTTCTGTTGTTGTTGAGCCTGTTTTTTTGTCTACTATGGTCGAACCATCCTCTGCTGTTGTGGAACCAAACCCTGTTCCTATCCCTGAACATTCATGTCCCTCTCCACCTGACTCTACGGATTCGGGCTACTTTTTAAGATCTTGTCAAAATCCTTCGGTTGGGCTGGGAAAAAACCCTTCGCCGGTGAAACGAGGTCGGGGCAGAAAATCAAATCTCTTCAAGGCTCAGTCCAAAGCAAGGGAAGATCTTTTGGGAGGCAAACAAATTTCGATTGAAAAGGCCCTTAGAGCGGAGGCGGCCAAGAAGAAAGGTCTCAAATGAAGATTTTTTCTTTTAATTGTCGGGGGCTGGCTGGGCCTGGCAAGAAATCAGCCTTCATCAGGGTGCTTACTCTTGAACGCCCGGATGTGATCTTGCTACAAGAGACCTTAGGAGTAGGAGAGGTGATTCGGGATCGACTGGAAAGTTGGCTTCCAGGCTGGTCCTTCTTGACTTTGGACGCTAGAGGGCGTTCCGGTGGTCTGGTGGTGGGTTGGAAAAGTAGTAGTATTCAGTTGATTAATGCATGGGGTTCAGAGGCTGTGCTGGGAATTGAGGTATTTGTAGCAGATTTGGGGATTTCTCTCAATGTGGTAAATGTTTATGGGCCTTACCTTAATAAAGTCCCCTTCTGGGACTCCCTTTTGCAAAACCCATCGGTGAGTGGAGACAGTCTGGTTTTGGGTGGAGATTTAAACTTCTCGTTGGGGCACAATGAGGTTTGGGGGCCACATGCCCGGGTGGATTCTCTGGCGGGTTACTTTGTCCAGAAACTGATGGAGAAGGGCTTGTTGGACATTGAGCCTGTCAAATTAAAACCGACCTGGAGGAACAACCGATGTGGGGAGGCGAGGGTGGCCAAACGAATTGATCGTTTTTTGGCAGCTGAGCAGCTAGTGGATAGATTCTTCATGGTCAGACAGTGGGTGGGTAGCGGAGGCTCATCAGACCATTTCCCTATTTTATTTGAAATCATGAAGGGGCCTATCAATCCTCCGAGCCCCTTAAAATTCAATAAGTCTTGGCTTCAGGACGAGACCTTCAAATCTCTTTTCCTTGATTACTGGATTCCTTTTGAAGGGGATAATGATAGATCGGCTACTATCCAGTTTGCAGAGAATATCAAAAGGATTAAAGTGCATATCAAAGAGTGGTCAATCGCAAAGAGGAACAGAGATGAAGCTGAGCTGAAGTCTATAGAAGCAGAATTGCTGCTGATTTACGAAGGAGAAGGAGGTGGTTTCTCTTCTTTAGACTCTAAGGAGGCTTTGATAAGGCTGGAGGGTAGACGTACCTCCCTGCTGTTAGAAAAGGATGAAGCTTGGAGACTTAAAAGTAGGGCTCTATGGCTGGAATGCGGGATGATAATACAAAAAATTTCCATGCCTATGCCCGGGGTAGGAAGGCAGCAAATACAATCTGGAGTTTACAGGATGAGGAGGGTATTCATGTAGATTTTGAAGCTAAGGCGAGGTGTGGGGTCATTCATTTTCAGAAGTTATTCAAAGCATCTCCTCAGGCCTCAATCGATGAGGTTATTAGATTATCTCAAATGTTCCCCCGTTTTGTGGATGAGGAGGAAAATGGGGTTCTTATGAAGGAATTATCGAAAGAGGAACTCAAGGAGGTAATGGGAAGCTTTCAGAAAGACAAAAGTCCAGGGCCAGATGGGTGGACTATAGATTTTTTCCTGGGCCTCTTTGACCTGCTGGGGAGGGACCTTTTGAAGGTGGTGGAGGATTCAAGGATGGCTGGTTGGATTCCGGCAAGCTTCAACTCTACTTTTATTGCCCTCATCCCAAATTCTGATAATGCAACCTCTCTCAATGACTTCAGGCCGATCTCCCTGTGTAATTGTGTGTATAATATCATCTCAAAAGTGATTGCTCTAAGACTGAAAACAATCCTTTCAGCTCATGTCTCGGCTGAACAGTTTGGTTTCCTGGAAGGGTGCCAGATTTATGAGGCTATTGGGGTAGCCCAGGAAGGTCTTCACAGTTTAAAAACCAGAAGGTTGAAGGGGGCTATCCTAAAAATTGACCTGTCCAAAGCATATGATAGAGTAATTTGGCTTTATTTGAGGCTGCTTCTAACCCATCTTGGTTTTGGCATCTCATTTATTCGTTGGGTTATGTCTTGTATAACTACTGTTTCTTTTTCGGTGCTGATTAATGGGGCAGCCTCGCCTTTTTTTCATGCGGAGAGGGGGTTAAGACAAGGGTGCCCCTTGTCCCCATTGCTTTTTCTACTTGTAGCTGAAGGTCTGAGCAGGGCAATCAGAGCAGCTAAAGCAGAGGGCAGATTCTCTGGGATACAAATAGCTCCAAATTTAAATATTATGCATCTGCTCTTTGTGGATGATGTGCTGGTTTTTTGCTCTGGTGACAGAAGAGAGACCCTATTATTGCAGGAGATATTAGAACTCTTCTCAAAGGCTACAGGTATGGAGATTAATTTTGCGAAATCCTCCTTGACTACCCACTTGTTAAGACCGGAAGAGGAGGCTGAACATTCGAGGATTTTCCCTTTCCCCATAGCTGGATTGGATGAAGGGCTCAAATATCTTGGTTTCTATCTGAAAGCAAACCTTTATCGGAAACAGGATTGGCTCTGGTTGGTTGGGAAGGTTGAAAAACGGTTAAAGGTCTGGAGTCACAAGTGGTTGTCTCGTGCAGGGAGGTTAGTTTTAGTTAAAGCTGTGCTGGAGGCCATTCTGGTTTATTGGATGGCCCTCTCTTGGATTCCGAAAGGGATTCTTGAAAGGATTAGGAGGATTTGCTTCAGGTTTTTATGGAGTGGAAAGAAGGAAGATCAGACTACTCCTTGGGTTAATTGGAGAAGGATCGTTGTTCCAAAAGGTTTAGGAGGTTGGGGGCTAAAGGACATATTCCTTTTCTCAAAAGCTTTGGCTGCTAAGGGTGGATGGAGACTGGTGAAGTCTAGCAGCCTATGGACACGGGTGATTGTCCAGAAATACCTTCCAGGGGAGAGGCTGCTAGATTGGATCAGAAGCCCCAGGAAATCCCACTCGGGGGGCTCGGTGATTTGGAAAGCGATTGTAAAATCGTTTAATCTGATTGAAAACAATCTAGCTTGGGATGTTGGAAATGGGGAAAGTGTTTTGGTTGGTAGGGATCCATGGTTGGGGAGCACACAGCAACATCTTCTTCCACCTGATGTTATTGAGGCTCTTGGCCAGGTAGGGATCACAAATTTAAATCATCTTGCTATTCCAAGGCCTGACGAACCGTGGCTACAATTCTAGAGAAGGGATAATTCCTTAGGGTTGGGGGAGAGGGAGGCTGGGTTTGTGGAGATTTAAATCAGAGAACTGGACAGGGCTCATATTATTCTGTCAGATCAGGAGGACTCTCTGGTGTGGGATGCTGACGCAGGAGGTGCTTATACTCCAAAGGCAGGGTATTTATTCTTAAGTGCAGGGGTGGTTTTAAGGGAAGAAGTTTGGTGGTGGAGGCCTTTGTGGAAGCTCAAGTGCCCAGCTAAAACAAAGCTGTTCATGTGGTGTGTTTTAAATAATAAAGTTCCGGCCTGGGATGTGCTGCAGAAGAGATCATTTCAAGGGCCGGGCTGGTGCGTGATGTGTAAACGGGAGTTGGAAACCTCTTACCATCTGTTCCACACTTGCAGTTTTTCTTCTGAGGTCTGGAGGGAAGTTTCCTCTTTGGTTGGTTTCAATTTCCTTTGGGAAGGAGTTTCTATTTGGACAGCTTGGGATTCCTGGTGGAGGAGTACACCTCAAAAACACCTAAAATTTTTACCTTTGCTGTTAATATGGGGGATATGGCTTGCACGTAATAAGGCAATTTTTAAATATATTTCAAGCTTAACGGCTATCGTTGGGTCTTTAGCTGTGGGTTTCTATAAATATCTACCTGTCCACTTAAGGGCTGCTAGGGAACGAAGGCTTTTAGAGGTGGATTTAGATCGATCCAAGCCGTGGGCTTTTTTCGATGGGGCAACTCAAAACAATCAGTGTGGAGGAGGAGCAGTTCTTTACCTTGCTGAGTCACATGTTTTTGTTTTGTCTATGGGACTTGGGGGGGGAACAAATATTTTTCCAGAGTTAATGAGCCTCAAATTTCTTCTGATGTTTGCAATTGAAAAAAGATGCACTGATTTAAATTTTATGGGAGATGCATTGAATGTTATAAACTGGATAAATCAGACTCAAGAATGCAGGCATTTGAGACTTGCTCATATTATTTTCTCCATCCGGCAGCTCCTTCAACGTCTTGACTCTTTTACTTGCAGGCATGTGTACAGGGAAAACAACACGGAAGTGGACAAAGCTTCTAAGGCTGGGCTCAGGTTGGAAGAAGGTATTTGGACAGTGAAGGAATTTCATGATGGCAGACAACAGGCTTTTTATCACAGGCCGTATATGGAACTTTTTTGACTCACGACAGGTTTCCTTTGGGCTTTATTGTGGTTGTTTGTAGGCCTTTAATTATTGGTTGGTAGAACTGTTAAAATATCTCTTTCAATGGTAAGTAGTTTTGGCTCCGGTCTCAAACTTGTTGGTCAGTTTTTTGTTTATAATTATGTCACCAAAGTAAGCAGCGTCGGTTGCTTGAACAGTATTTATTAAAAGTTATGAGAGCGATCAGTCTCATTGGATCGTATTTATATATGCCCATCGACTTTAACGATAGATGGAGGTGCTGTAACTTGAACAGCGAAAGACAGATAGCATTTGTTTTGCTGTCATATGTACAGAGTTGTGTTCAGCTCATACTTGTTTATGGTTAAGCATCTATGTATGCTCTATTTTGACTCTCCCAACATCAGACTTTATTGTCTGTAGAATGGAACCAATTTTTGGTGGTCCAGAATTCACACAACCGTGAATATTCAGAATGTAATTTTGATCTCGAAAGATGAATGAAATTACGATTTTTTTTCTTGGAAAAAAAAACTTGTGAAGGAAGATTCTGAGGGTCGAAACCCTAGTAACTATTTTATCCTTTTATAAATCAGTCTATTTAAAGTTTTAACCATTTATATTTATAACTGGGTAAACAAACTTAATAATAAGACTATAAATCATGCCTTGGACTGTTTACAGTCTTTATTTGAAAATAATATCTTTTATAAACAAGTAAAATAAATATATAGTTAACAGGTTAATGAACAACAATACACCTATAATAATGAAACTAAAGCATACTAGAACAGTGCCCAAGTAATAATCAAATTAAGAGTACATTTAAACAAGGGTTTCATTCCCATTAAACCCTAGCTATTCTATCCTGAACTGATAAGTATAAATTTATAAATTTTACTTTATGACTGATCTACAGTCTTCACAATAACATTATTTACTTACAAAAGATATCATTTACAGTAAATTTAATTCCCTGACAGTGAAGAAGAAAAACCTATTTTTTTACAGTAATATCATTTACAAATTATAATAAACAAAGTAATTGAAATAGGAATCACTTAAAACTATAAGTACAGGAGAAACCCCTTTTATTTTAAAAACCAAAGTATGATTTTACCAAGCCGTGAGGTTATAATCCCTTTTACAAGTCAAGAAAAACTAAATACAAGTCACGGCTTATAAGCCGGAGCTACCCAGCAACATGCAAGGGTTTTAACAACAAAACTAAGTAATAACTGAAAATAAGCATCTAAACATTGGAGGAACCGAAGCCATGCTTCCCTTCAAACTGTAACTCATTTCCATTAACCATTGCAAGCAGGGAGATGCCATGTTAAACCGGGGCTTACCCATTTTGGCCATGAATTCAACCAGCGTTGGAGAGGTTTCTTCCAAGCCTGAAGCCAAACTGTAACCTGCATTAACATGACCGAATGCATTTAGTTAGATGTTGTATTTCCAGTACTAAAACTATAACTTGAATTTAATAATAATAGCAGGGTAAAAAAACCTTTACATGTAAGCAAAGAAATCTGGAGCCGAGGACGTAACCGAACTAGAACGAGGAACTGCACGTTGGAGAGACAAAACCCTCGTGCCAAATTTGTGATAGAGTTAGCGAGGTTCTTCTTCTATTTTTACACCGACGAAGGATCAAGCCACGAGCAGAGACAAGGGTAACACTATGCCCAGCTCTCTAAACAACTGATAGAGATAAGAAAACCACTCTCACGGTGTTCATAAACTTCCAGAATGAAACCACGTTACAAATTGTGAATTCTTTAACTCTGCACAACGATATAGCACTATACAACTCACTTAAGGTCTGTCATTTGATGAATCAGTGAACCTCTCATGGCCGCAAAGAAACCCAGACAGTGCAAAGCCAAACCCTCGAAGGAGAATGAAGAGGATAGGGTTTCTTGTGAGTTTATAAATTGACCATTGCATGGTGGAGGCTCCTCCACGTGCCATCGAAATTTCTAGTCAGCAGTGGGTCAAACAATATAGTTATCCTGCACTGTCGGGAAAAACAAAATTATTGCCAATGATTTATATGGTAACCACGATGATAATGTTTTGTCATCGTATCATTGTCATTTAGGTTGACATTGCAATCAACCTTTCGGTGAAGTCATTTATTCTTTACAACTAATAGTATGGTCTTATAATAAATCATTTCTTATCATTGCTTTTCAATAACACTATAATCATTCAATTGTGGAAACGTATATATATTATTATCATTTGCATTTGATAACATTAAGATCAATCATTGGTAAAAGTATATAAATGAAATATCGATATTGGAGTTATGCCTTTGACCTTTGTCAAGAGCACTCCTAATGATTCTTCTTACAAACTTTATATTAAATGAATAATGCTATGTTTGAGTTAGTGTTATGTAAAATCAAAGCTGGTAAGGTCAATATCTTAGGTTCACTTTTTTTGTAAGTAAAAGTTAGGTAGTATTTTCTACATAAGCATAACTCCTACAATTGCTATAAGACGATAGTGTTATAGTTGGGAGACTTCTTGGAAGTTAGTAATCTTTTGGTTTCCATAAAGGACCAAACTCTTAAAAAAAAATCAAACCAATATTTAGACTACACTTGGTAATTACAAGGTAGTAAGACTATCTAGAGTTAAAGGTAAAAATACTTAGTATTATTATTAAGTGATATGGTAATGAAATTTTATCACAATAACACATGTGACATGGTGACACTTAGAAAAATCGAAATTATAGCTTGGTGGCTAGTAGTGCAAGTAGACGATTATAGCTGTATTTAAATAAACAGGCTGATAATTTTCATTACAAGAGCTGAATTAAAAATAGACCTATATGATCAATTGTAAACTTTTTCTTGAAGGTCTTAGAATTATACTCATGTTTACAAAGCAGTACCTTGAACAGTATACATAGTATTAGCAGTAATTTTATGCTTCAGTAAAAGTGTTTCTATGTTAAATCATGAGCCCTATGCTCATCAGTAGAACTTCTGAGTAACTTAGCTTATAACAGTAAAAACAAAAAACTTAAGTAGAAGACATGCTGGTAAAAGACATTGGTATGTTAAGGATATTTGTCTTTACGAATAACTTAAAATACTGTCATAAGATTCAAAATAGCAAAGGAAGTACTTTACCTCATCGTAGCCTTGCTTTTATTAATAAAATTATGCTCTAGCATTTTTATTATGCTAAGAAGTACTTCTTGACTTAACGCAAAAACAAATTCCTACTTGTTCAAAAATTTACCTGCTGAACCTGTAAGAATTCAGAAATCCAGTTGAGTTAGCAATTGCTAAGTAAGCCCCAGTTTAGAACATAGCTTCTCACCTACTTGACAAAAGCAAATCATCAGTACAACCAGAAGCAACTGAATGCAGTTCATAACTATCAAAATTAAAGTGGTATTAGTTTTTATGTGTTTGAAGTTAATCACTACTTTTTTTAACTGCTTCATTTTTCTACTAGCTGCTAGTACTTATCAAACTGCAACATTAGACATTTTATGTTACATTAAAAAATTTAAATTTTTGTGAAAATTTGGGGTTATGACATATGGTATCAGAGCACAAGGTTCAAACACTAGGCCTTGATGAAGCTCAACTTGCTTATATGAAACAGTGTATTAAATCATTATGTTGATGTTGTTTTCTTTTAATGTTATTCAACCGAGAAATTTGTTTCTGTGTTTAACAACAGGTATGGAAAGAATGGAGGAATATTCGGAAGAGGAATATCCCTTTACTAAACAAGAAAACTTACAAAGAGAACCTATACAAGAAGATATAACCACTAATTCCTCAGAACTTTTACAAACAGTAAAATAATTAAAATCTGAAATGGAATCTGTTAAAAAGGAAAATGAGAGGATTCTGAGAGCTCAGGAGGAGCTGAATCATATCCTAACAGAAAGGTTTCATGCTGAGGGAAGGGATAAAAGATCTGATTCAGAAGATATAAGTTACCAACATTAGTATAAAAAGACTAAACAGACTAAAAATGAAAGCAGCTCATCTTCAAGAGTATTTGGTGATCAACGTAATTTTCATTCCACTAGTGATAGTAGTGATGACAACCATTATACTAAAAAGAGAAAATATAAACCTTATGAGGAAATTTTTGGGGAGTTTAAAAAGATTAAACCGCCAATATTTAATGGAGAAACTGAGAAGGGGGAGGAAGCGGAATCCTTGTTATCTAGGATGAAGAAGTACTTCCAGATTTATAACTATTCTAACTAATTAAAGGCTAGAATGGCTATCTATAATCTTTCAGGGAAAGCTGATATATGGTGGCAAGATTTAAAGAGAGTGAAAGGAATAGGAGAGAAGAACGTAAATTAGAGTACCTTCAAGAAGTACTTTTAAAAGAAATTTTTATCTGAATAGTACTATGAAGAGAGAGCAAAAGAATT
This sequence comes from Pseudotsuga menziesii, assembly GCA_001517045.1. NCBI lineage: Eukaryota > Viridiplantae > Streptophyta > Pinopsida > Pinales > Pinaceae > Pseudotsuga > Pseudotsuga menziesii. The sequence goes on along the minus strand of LPNX010819721.1, from coordinate 481,352 downwards.
CTATGAGCTTAAACTAGGTACAATGACTATGAAAGATTTGAACAGTAAGTTTTTAAATCTGCTTAGGTCTGTACCATAACTTGTAGATGAAAAACTGAAGGTACAGCGATTCCTTAGCTGTTTACCTTATCACATAAAGGATAGGATTGAGTATGACAATCCAAAAACTCTAGAAGAAGCTATGAGGAAAACCAATTTATGTTATGAACAGAACCGGAAAAATGAGAGCACGGCCAACTGGAAGGCCAAAAAGAATAATAATAATTATGATCAAAAGAAGAAAGAGTTTGTGCCCAATCGGAATTCTAAAAATAATAAGGCCAAAAATTTTCCTAACAAGAATTTCTAAGGGAATAAGAATAATTCACCAAGCAATCAGAACCATCCAAAGGGTAAAGACTCTGCTAATAATCATGGTAATTACACAAAGAACTTTCAATGCAAAGAACCCATAAAGTGCTGGGAGTGTAATGGCCCACATTATGCCTCAGTCTGTCCTAACCGAAAAAAGACTATCAATAATATCCATACAATACAAGTGGAGATGATTGTTGGAGATTTAACAAGGACTATGCCCAGGATCAATGCAGCCTTGGAGAATCAACAGCAAGACTATCAAACTTCCATGGTGGAAGTAGAAGGTAAGATAAACCAAAACCCTATAGCTATTTTAATTGATCTAGGAGCTAGTCTAAGTTATATTTCACCTAAATTGGTAGAAAATGTAAGCTGCCTATTGAAAAGTTTGAAAGTTCTTGGTTGGTTCAGTTAACCACTGGTGCAAAAAGGAAGGTAACTTGTTTTGTAAAGAAATGTGAAGTAGTTATGGATCAATTTGAAACTTTTGTAAAGCTTAATGTACTACGTCTTGGTTCTTATGACATACTAATCAGTATGGATTGGTTAGAGCAACATAGGGTGATCTTAAACTGTTATCATAAAACCTTTACTTGTATAAATAATGATGGAAAATCAATAAGTGTAAAGAGAATACCTAGAAAAACAACTATAAGGCAGATTTCTACTCTACAGCTTAAGAGAGCTGTTAGGAAAGGTTATCAGGCTTATGCAGTAACAGTAACTAATGAGGAAAATCTAAATAGTAAAGATAAATTAAAATTGGTGGTTATAGCAGTTTTAAAAGAGTATGCAGATGTATTTCCGAAAGAGATTCTGGGACTGCCTCCAAAAGGGAACTAGATTTTACCATTGAGCTGCTACCGGGTGCAGTACCCAGCTCAAAGGCCCCTTATCGGATGAACATACTTGAACTTAATGAACTTAAATCACAATTAAAAGAACTTATTGACACGAAGTATATTCGACCCAGTGTGTCTACCTAGGGGCACCTGTCATCTTTGTTAAGAAAAAGGACGGAACTCTGCGACTTTGCATAGATTACCGTCAGTTGAATAAGATGACTATTAAAAATAGATACCCGTTGCCTCGCATAGATGATCTGTTTAATCAACTACAAGGAGCTACGGTGTTTTCAAAAATTGATTTAAGGTTTAGATATCACCAAGTTAGGATTAAAGATGAAGACATCTTTAAAACAGCTTTTAGGACTCGATAAGGCCATTACAAGTTTATCGTCATGCCTTTCGGGCTTTCTAACGCCCCAACTATTTTTATTTGTTTAATGAAAAATGTAATGCATAAATATTTGGACAAGTTTGTAGTCGTGTTTATCAACGACATATTAATCTATTCGAAATCTAAAGAAGAGCATAAAGAACATTTAAAAATTGTTTTGCAAGAGTTACGTGATCATAAACTCTTTGCAAAGTTTAGTAAATGCGACTTCTTTAAGGATAAAATCCAGTACTTAGGTCATGTGGTGACTAAGGAAGGAATTTCGGTGGATCCTGAAAAGATAAAGGCGATTGAAGAGTGGCCAGTTCCTAAAGATGTAACTGATGTTCGATCCTTCATGGGAATTACTGGTTATTACCAGAGGTTCATTGAAGGGTTTTTCGAAAATTGCAAATCCAATAACTTCTTTGCAGAAGAAGGGAAAGAAATTTTATTGGAACCAGAAATGCGAGGATAGTTTTAAAAAGTTAAAAACTTTATTAACCAGCGCACCTATTTTAAGAATAGTTGATCCAAATAAAGATTTTGTAGTGTGTACTGATGCCTGCAATGATGGTTTAGGCAGAGTATTGACTCAAGAAGGGCATGTTATTGCTTATGAGTCTAAGCAATTAAAAATTCATGAAAAGAATTATGCAACTTATGATTTGGAATTAGCTACTGTTATACATGCTCTAAAGATGTGGCGTCATCATCTAATTGGCAGAAAATTTATTCTAATGATCGATAATAAAGGACTAAAATATCTGTTAGATCAGCCTAATCTGAATGCTAGACAAGCTAGGTGGCTATCTTTTCTAAGTGAGTATGATTTCGAAATTCAGCACATTAAAGGGAAAGAAAATAAAGTTGTTGATGCATTAAGTAGAAATGCAAGGCTGAACTTCACAACAGTTATCAACACTTATGCAGCAAATCTGGAAGAACAGCTTAAAGCAGGGTTAGAACAAGATGAAATTTACCAAAATTTAAAAGCAAAAACGAAAGAAAATCCAACAGAAATTTTAAGTAAAGGGTACAGTTTGAATGAAAAAAGGATTTTTACTGTATAAAGACAGAATGTATGTACCTAATGTACCTAAAGTTAAGTTATTAATTTTAGATGAAATCCATAAAACTCCATACTCAGGCCATCCAGGTTATCAGAAGACTATAACTATGTTAAGAAAAGAATATTTTTGGCCAAACATGAAGACTGAACTGGCAGAATATATCGCTAGGTGTTTTGAATGTCAGTAGATAAAAACTGAACATCAACACCCAGCTGGATTACTTCATCCATTGCCCATTCCTAGCTGGAAATGGGAGATAATTAGTCTATATTTTGTTACTGGACTACCTAAAAATCAAAATTTAAATGATTCTATAATGGTAGTAGTTGACAAATTGAGTAAAGCAGCCCACTTTATACCTATTAAAACTATGTATAAAGCTGCAAACATAGCTGATATCTTTCTAAAAAAAAAATTTCGACTGCATGGGATACCAAAAGTTATAATCTCAGATAGAGACACTAAATTTATCGGTAACTTTTGGAAGTCTCTGTTTAAAGGATTAAATACTACACTAAATTTTAGTACTTCGTTCCATCCTCAAACTGATGGATAGACTAAAATAGTAAACCAAGTACATGAAGATTTACTAAGAATGTATGTAAAAGATCAGTCAGTTAAATGGGAGGATTATTTGCACCTAGTGGAATTTTCTTATAATAATAATTATCAAGCTTCAGCCAGATTTAGTCCTTTCGAAATCTTGTATGGAAGGAAGTGTAACACTCCTATCTCTTGGAGTAATCTGGTGGACAGATTAGTATTAGGTCCTAAACTATTGAAAGAAATGGAAGAAATTGTAAAGCAGGTACAACGTAATCTAAAAACTGCGCAAGATCGACAAAAGAGTCAAGCAGACCTTGAAAGAACTCCAAAAGAGTTTCAGGTAGGTGAACATGTGTTTATCAAGGTGAGACCCAGAAAGAGTTCTCTGAGGTTAGGTAGTTGTGCAAAACTAGCACCTCGTTACTGTGGTCCTTCTGAAATACTGTCCAGGATTGGACATGTAGCCTATCAGTTAGCTTTACCACCGAATTTAAGAGTTCATAATGTTTTTCACATTTCTGTATTAAAGAAATATGTTCATGATGCTACTCATGTTGTTAATTGGAATGATGTACAGGTGAAACCAGAAGGAGATTTTCTGGTGGAACCGGACTGTATCCTCGAGCGGAGGGAGATCACACTCTAAAACCGCACCATTGGTTAGGTGAAGGTGCAATGGAAGCACCTTAGTCCAGAGGAAGCCACCTGGAAATTGGAAAGTAATATGCGGGACGCATATCCAATTCTGTTCCAGGGAAATTCTGAGGACGAAGAATAAATAACATCGAGGAGGATGTTATAATTTAAGGGGGTGTGTATGTCACATGCCCCAATTTTGCAAAAACAATTTTATATTATTTGAGGAACAATATGTTAAATTTTATGCTAAGTTGTAATTGATGACCCGATGGGGTCAAGGATATTTAATGTAAATTATGAATATTTTATTATAAATAAATAAATGAGGAGACAATAGCTTAGGAGAGTTGTTAAAAGAGTGTTTACTGTTCAAATTGGTGGAGGAAACTAGGTGGAGAGCAAACTGACATGTGGCAACATCCTCAAACCACTTCCAACTAGCGCAGGTGCAACCTCCCTACATTTGTGGTCATGATTCCCCAAGAAAGTGGAATCAGAGCAGGTGGCTCAATTAATGAAAACTGACCCAAAAGACCTAGGCAATCTTTATAAAAATTCCCATTGAAGAGAGCTGAGGCTGCTCATTCTAGAGAAGTGATCATTTAGGTTGAATCAATGTACTTCGGAGAAATTCAATGGAAGGGAAATTTGGAAATTGTTTGAGGGGATAACTGCTGATTGATCTAGTGCATCTTTTAAGCTGAAGATCATACTGTTGAGAGAAAAGTATTTTACTAAGGTATTGACCTAGTTAGTTGACAGAGGGTTCTACTGTTTGCATTCTCCACCAGTTCTCATCCAAGAAGACCAGGAACAGCCTCGGGGGTCCTAAGGAAGCGTTGTTTGAGCGCTCTCCAGGAGATTGGTAGGGAGGAACGACCTCCTAAAGTTGTTCTCATCTATCCTCAACAGGTTCTATGTTATTTTATTTTACTATGTTAGTTAAATAAATCTTAGTTTAACTGCTATATGAATGATAACAGTTCAGTTTGTGAAATGTTAGATTTAGTATTTTTATTAGATTGTTATAGAAATGAAATGGATTTAGAGAATAATGTGTTAGAATGAAAATAAATTTCTAAACTGTGTTTTTCCACACCTGGAAACGAGGTCGTACTCTAGCACAGATAGAATGCTTTAAATAGATAAGAGAATGAAAATAGTAGGTAGGATTGTGTATCTGTAAATAGCAGAGTAAATTTATTTCAATGTTTAAAATATTATGAAGGAAAAACAGTGTTATGATTTATTTGTGTTTATTGTTTTTACTTAGTATAACTAAATAAAAATGTAGAAAAGAAACAGTAAACTACATTAGAGTTATAGTAATAGTATACTGATAAAATAAAAGCTTATAGAAGATAACAGCTAAGCATATAAACAAGTTACTAACCACACAGTTTATCTTTTAAAACTAATAACTAAATCTTAAACTATTACTTAATACAAACCAGTTTAGGGTTATGTTTATAATTCCTTTATTTATGAAAAATAATAGAGTTACAAGTTAACTTCCTATTTCCTTCAGAGCTCGGAATAATTCTAAATTACAGAACAATAAATTAAATAAATGTAAATATAAACATTAAACAAAATAAGACTAAGAACTGCATAAATAGGAGCTAAATATTTTAAACAAACAGACTTATAACCTGTGAAAGAAGATTCTGAGGGTCGAAACCCTAGTAACTATTTTATCCTTTTATAAATCAGTCTATTTAAAGTTTTAACCATTTACATTTATAATTGGGTAAACAAATTTAATAATAAGACTATAAATCATGCCTTGGATTGTTTACAGTCTTGATTTGAAAATAATATCTTTTATAAACAAGTAAAATAAATATATAGTTAATAGGTTAATGAACAATAATACACCTATAATAATGAAATTGAAGCATACTAGAACAGTGCCCAAGTAATAATTAAATTAAGAGTACATTTAAACAAGGGTTTCATTTCCATTAAACCCTAGCTATTCTATCCTGAACTAATAAGTATAAATTTATAAATTTTACTTTACGACTGATCTACAGTCTTCACAATAACATTATTTACTTACAAAAGATATCATTTACAGTAAATTTACTTCACTGACAGTGAATAAGAAAAACCTATTTTTTTACAGTAATATCATTTACAAGTTGAATTATAATAAACAGAGTAATCGAAATAGGAATCACTTAAAACTATAAGTACAGGAGAAACCCATTTTATTTTAAAAACCAGAGTATGATTTTACCAAGCCGTAAGGCTGTAATCCCTTTTACAAGCCAGGAAAAACTAAATACAAGTCACGGCTTATAAGCCGGAGCTACCCAGCAACATGTAAGGGTTTTAACAACAAAACTAAGTAATAACTGAAACTAAGCATCTAAACATTGGAGGAACCGAAGCCATGCTTCCCTTCAAACTGTAACTCCTTTCCATTAACCATTGCAAGCAGGGAGATGCCACATTAAACCGGGGTTTACCCATTTTGGCCATGAATTCAACCAGCGTTGGAGAGGTTTCTTCCAAGCCCGAAGCCGAACTGTAACCTGCATTAACATGACCGAATGCATTTAGTTAGATGTTGTATTTCGAGTACTAAAACTGTAACTTGAATTTAATAATAATAGCAGGGTAAAAAACCTTTACCTGTAAGCAAAGAAATATGGAGCCAAGGAGGTAACCAAACCAGAACGAGGAACTGCACGTTGGAGAGACAAAACCATCATGCCAAACCTGTGACAGAGGCAGCGAGGTTATTCTTTTAGTTTTACAACGACGAAGGAGCAAACCACGAGAAGAGACAAGGGTAACACTATGCCCAGCTCTCTAAACAACTGACAGATATAAGAAAACCACTCTCACGGTGTTCATAAACTTCCAGAATGAAACCACGTTACAAACTAGCCGCTAGTAGTTATCAAACTGCGACATTAGACATTTTATGTTACATTAAAAATTTTAAAGTTTTATGAAAATTTGGGGTTATGACATACATACACATAAACTGAAAGAAAATTCTTGAAACATAAAACATGCATACATGATTATCATTCAGCGGAAGCAAAACATACAATTCAGCATTCAACATGTTCATCATAATTTATTGACAATAAATATGATTACAGAAACAGATTAGTCAAGAATACTTGTCTTATAAGAACTGTCCCGCAACCAGCTACGTCGCTGCAACGTTCCACGCAACCATAGGCCAGCGTGCTCCTTAATCTCTCAACAACGCTGCCACCCTCGAGCCGGGCATGATTTCCCCGAGGAATAAAGAACTAGCAGGCTTACACATAGCCAAGGATAACAAAACATCAAGGATACACAATTCAGCCAGGCCAACACAGTTGGGTTTATCAGGCAAACAACAGATCAGCCAAGCAAACACAGTTGGGTTTATCAGGCCATCCAAGTGCTGGGAAAGGATAAATGCTAAGCCGGTGAGCTCATTGAAGAGCTAAGGACACCTACACCAAAACTAGCCTGACTTCTAGGACACCCACACACCCAACACAAGGAAATCAGTCCTTTCTCTGCTACACAGTCCCTCGGGCCCTAACCTCCCTTCCAGTGCTATTCAGGGGTTGTGGAGAAGAAATCCAACCCTCTAGCTCTATTAGTGTGGTTCCCAAACCCACCAGGTTTGTCAAGCAAATCAGGCCCTCATCACCACTCCAATACAGTCTGAAGACCAACCACTGCATGCACACAACAAAACCAACAATTACAGCTTTGATAGGGGAAAACAAAACCCTTAGTCGTTCTTGGCCCTACCGTGGCCAAAACAACTCAATGGTAACCTACAGCAGTCCAAAACGTAAAGGCAGACACAACCAACCAACATGGGGAAACAATAGCCCATTTTTAACAATGAAGCCACGGCACATTTACACAGTCGGCAATGGAGGAAGTAAACAGACCCTCAACCCGTGCTTGAGAAGAACACACACACCAGCCACAAACCGTAGGGAAATTACACACCCCTAGCCTGAACGCTAATGTCCAAAATTGGCACACTTTTTCTCTCTGCGTGAGTAACAACGCAGAACCATGTGCTTGAGAAGGTGAACCCGCTGGCTGCATGAGAGTGAACAGAACCCTCGAGAGCATGGCATAGTGGTGTTTCTCTTACCCACATGAAGGTGGAGAGATGGCTGGTGGAGTGGGAGTGTGGCAAAGACTAACTTTCCCGCCACCCACCATTTCCCAGCAATAACTGCCCCTAACTAACAAAAGGAGTTTTAAATGGGTGGTTGACACATGGCTCCCCCCCACAGGCTCAAGGTTTAACATTTCCCCCTCCTCATCGTTAGGAAAATCATGCCCTTTTCAATATAGTTGCATTGACATAGTTGGTTGGGGTTCTTTTAATTAAAATGTATAGTTACATGATGCCACAATTTAATACGTGCCGTATATCTCGATATACTATCAGCAACAATTCCAATCCGAAACATAACACAACCAAAACGATGGTGGGGCCTTTGCTTTTAGCTCTACACCATGGTTATTTACAATGTATAAATATCATGTATATTTAATGCGTTGGGGTCAAAACCGGGGTGTTACAATCGAAGGGATTTGGATTGGGTGATTGGAAAAATAGAGAAAAAAACTATTGTTATGGTGTAATAAGTGGTTGAATCATGGAGAAATATTGATTTTATTGAAATGGGTCTTGGAAGTTATCCCTATGTATTGGATCTCTTTGGCATGCGTGCCAACTGGTACCATCAAAGATGTGCTATAATATTTTTGTGGAAAGGAAAATGTGAGGACAAGCTTTATCCCTAGGTGGATTGCGGTAGGATAGTTTTACCTAAGGATTTCAGAGGCTATGGTTTGAAACACCCTTCCCATTCTTATAAGTCCTTATTTTTTAAGGGGGTTTGGATAATTTTAAGGGGTGAAGGCCTTAGGGTTAAAGTGGTATATTAAAAATATATTCATCCCCTTACTATTGAAGAATGGTTCTGCACTAAAGTTAAATCAGTTAGGAATGTCTCTTCTATGTGGAGGGCTCTTATTTCTACTTTCGATGTGATTGGGGAATGGCTTGTTTGGAAAATGGGGAATCGCAAAAGGCTTCATCTTGGACATGATCCCTGGATAGGTAGCTTTGGAGCACATAGGATACCCATTCACATGATTGATTCTATCAAGGAGCATGGACTATTGTTTTTCTATTAGGTTGTTGATGCTTTTAATTTTTCCCTTTGGAAACAAGTGTGGATCAATGCAAAGGATTTAGTTTTCGACAATGAAGAAAGCATCATATTGAATAGTTATATAAAATACCTTCATGATTGTCACATCCTCTTAGTGGATAGGGAGGATGATTTGATTTGATCCAGGAATGTTGTAATAGGCTATGTTAAGCCCTAAATGTTGGGCACATTACCCCTAGAGTGTGGCACATTACCCCCTATATTTTGATGTATAACATATTATTGATGTTGGCTTGGGTTTATTAGTTGTTATTGTACACCTTTTTCTCTTATATATAGGAAGTATACATTTTTATTTTACTCATCATTGTATCTTGTCTTATCTTATGTACTTAGTACATTGTGTAAGGAGGTTCCTCCCTCTAAAAGGATTGCTATCCATATTTGTTCTTCATTATTAAGGCATGGATTACTTTCTTTTGGTCTATTTCTATTATTTTTATGCTATTTTTAGGACTTGGTTGCAAAGCATTTCGTATCAGATCTTTTTCCTTGGGACTGGTTTCTTCATAACAAGTCACCTTGGATTTGTTGCTACACCTTATTTTCTACAAAGTTTTAGACGACAATACTCAAAACCCATCTCCAAATAAATCTTATATATATGTGGTCCAAGTTTTATATCTTGATACATTACAAGTTCGCAAATATTCGTCTTGGAAGCTAGGGTTTTTTACTAGTCTAAAACGGGTATTTTGGGGAAAAGATCATATTTGGGGCATGCAAGATCCAAATTGAGTGAGACCTGTTGAATCAAAAAGAAGACGACCTAAAATATTTGTTGTATGGTTTTCATCCTTAGATCTGACATATTGGACATGTGGAATAATGTACAGGTTCTCTCTTCTTAAAGGACAAAAAATAAGAAGTGTTGGGAGATTTGCAATAAATTTTTATTGCCACATCAAAATTAGGCTAGACCTACGACATTGGAAAGAGAACCTTCCATGATACAACAAAACAAAGTTTCAGACTCAAAGGAGCGAAAATGTCAAATTTACAGCAATTCCAAGTCGGCCATAAAACAATCTTCCAATCAGGGTTTGAAAAAGGTACCCCATTTTAAATTTGAATAAATTTGAGTAAAAATATCTATTTGTATTGTTCAAAATGACACCAAAAGGAAGTGGAAAAAATCACACTCCTATGAAACCACTAGAGGATTCATCCCTGACATAGGATGAAAGTGAAGACACATCTTTTAGGGTGTCCAAGTTGGAGTATATGATTAAAGGGATGGCTAGTAAAGAGGATCTCAAGGGGATGGCCAATAAAGAAGATATTCAAGAATTGAAGGAACTGTTGAAACATAACTTTATTCCTCATTCATTTACTCAAGAAGAGGATAAGGAGGAAAAATGGGACTTATTCTAGTCACGTATTGCAGAAATTGAAAAAAAGTTGGAAGACAAGAAGTTTGAGACCCATAAATTTGATGATTCACTACATCACCATGGGTTCAAATCAGGTCCAAGGAACTACTTTATCGCAAAAATTGACATGATAAATTTTGATGGAAATGATCCAATAACTTGGATATTACAGATCGAGCAATTCTTTGATCTACACCAGGTGCCAACTTTGCAAAAGATAACTATTGCATCCTAATATTTAGAACTTGAACAATTTGTATGGTACCAATGGCTTTGTGACCCTAAAAAGGACTCTATGGTATCTTGGTTTATATTCACAGAAGAATCGATTGCACATTGTGGGGATATAAATAGAAACACCTTCTTTAGTTAGTTGGTAAATCTCAGGAAAAAAGGTCCAACAGAGCACGTCAAGCATAAGATAATGTGTTGGGTCTCTTTATTAGAACCTTGAAGGATATCATTCAACTTGAGGTGCATCTCTTTGAACCACCATCCTTAGAGAAGGCTTTCATTATGGTAAGGAAGGTTGAAAGTAAAAATATGGCAGTGGACACTAGGCATACCACTTCCAACACATGCATAGAGAATGATGTTCCTTATTCTAACCCACCTCATAGGTTGACACCTCAACAACCGGAGAAAAGAAGAGTGAAAGTTCTATGCTTTAATTGTGACAACAAGTACAGTAAGGGACATAAGCGTGGAGAAAATAAATTATTCTACATAGAATGTGAAGAGGAAGAACAAAAAGAACAGGAACCACCGCAAAGGGATGAACTAGAAGTGATTACTCCCACCATATCTTGTCATGCTCTGGCTAGAATTAGCACTCCTTAAACTCTCAAGATCAGAGGATATATAAAAAATAAAAATAAAAAAGTAACATTGTCAATTGATTATGGTGATACTCATAATTTCATTCATTGTAAAGTAGCCAAAGATCTCAATTGCTTTGTATATCCAGCACCATAATTTCAAGTAATGATTGTAGATGGAGGAACCATCAATTGCTTAGGGAAATGCTGTGATATCAATATTACTATGGGGGAATATGTATTGAATAGTCCCATGATTGTTATCCCAATGGGTGGTGTTGATGTTGTATTAGGGGTTCGATCTCAATTGCTTTGTATATCCAGCACCATAATTTCAAGTAATGATTGTAGATGGAGGAACCATCAATTACTTAGGGAAATGCCATAATATCAATATTACTATGGGGGAATATGTATTGAATAGTCCAATGATTGTTATCCCAATGGGTGGTGCTGATGTTGTATTAGGGGTTCAATGGTTACAATCATTGGGAACAATGGCTTTTAATTTTTAGAATATTTTCATGAAATTTTCCTGTAAGGAAAAGAAATTGTGTTAAATGGTATCACAGGGAAACCAAGCAAGGTGATCAGCTCTAATGGTATGACAAAATTGTTAAAGAAATGACAACCGTTGTAATTACAAAATCATGCTCACTAGATGTTCAAACATCCAAGGCTCCTATTTCCCCATATTTCCAAAGGCTCCTTAATAAGCCTTCTAAGGTATTTGAATATATTCCAATAAGTCTTTCACATGTTTGAGATCTAGACCATGTTATTCACTTAATTACAAGAAGAGTTCCTTATAGCATCAGACCTTACATATACCCCTATGGCCAGAAGAATGAAATGGTTAACATGGTTGAATCAATGGTAGGAAAATCTACAACTCGAGTAGTGGTAGATCTCATAGAACACCAGGAAGTAGTTCTCCAAATCCTGAAGACGTTAAAAAAACATGATGAAATGACAGGCAGATCAACATTTTTGTCAAAGGAGTTTTGAAGAAGGAAAAATAATATGGGAACCTAAACAAGTCATTGAAACAAGGACCAAACAGATACAAAATCATGTTATTGTTGAGTACCTCATCAAGTGGAAGAACTCACTAGTTGCAAATTTGACATGGGAAGACAAGTCCTTCATACAGATGCATCCACAACTACCCAAGCGCTGAGTACAGCACTCGTCTTAAGGGGAGGGGCATGTTAAGCCTTGAATGTTGGGCACATTCCCCCCTATAGTATGGTGCATTTCCCCCTATATTGTGGTGTATTACATATTATTGATGTCGGCTTGGATCTATTAGTGGGTCTATTAGTTGTTACTGTACACCTTTGTCTCCTATATATAAGAAGAAGATAATTTTATTTTAGTCACCATTGTATCTTGTCTTATGTACTTAACATTGTGTAAGGAGGTTCCTCCCTCGAAGAGGATTGCTATTCATCTATGTTATTCATTATTAAGGCGTGGATTACTTTCCTATGGTCTAGTTCTACTATTTGTATGTTATTTATGGGACTTGGTTGCCTAACAAACTCCTACACTCCTAGTTTGGGATATATAGTTATTAGTGAGGAAGAAAACCTCTCTGAGCTTCCTTGGTGGATTCCAATTATTTGGAAGCCAAAACTTCCACTAAAAGTCAATTTGTTTATGTGGTTGCATCTATTTAATAAAGTGCATCTTTGGGATGTCATAATCAATAGATATTGGATCGGCCCAGGATGGTGCCCCCTGATTAAGGTAAATAATGAAAATATTGAGTATTTGTGTATCTATTGCCCATACACTTGAGGATGTAGAAATATGTATCACAAGTAAAAGGGATACATTGATCCTAGAATGTTTTAGATCTATAGGATTCTCTTCAGTCTTAGATCAATAATGTGTCTTTTAAGTACTTTTTGGCTATTCCTTCCTTACTAATACGGGGAATCCTAGATGACCAGGAACGCTACTATTTTTAATGATACGACCATTGCCCCTATTGTATATGCTTCAAAAATCTTGGCTATTCTCAATTCATTTCCTCAGAGGATGGAAGAGGAGGTTATTGACAAATCAAGTTGTTGGGCATATTTTGATGGGGCGTCTTAGAGACAACCATCCAAAAGAGGGCAGGAAGCATTGTATTTTTTACAGATCAACACTGGATTAATTTTTCAGTAGGAGTGGGTTAAAGTACAAATAATCGAGCAGAATTGATGGCATTAAAGTTGACTCTGCTACATGTGCATTCAAAGGTAGCTCTGAAAATTCAGGTTTTTGGTGATTTGAAGCTTGTAGTGGAATGGTTGAGACTGAAGATACCAACAAAGAACATATGTTTTCTTCTCATATATGAATAATTGGTTTGCATTGCACATATGTTTCATATGTCATGTATTCAACACATATACAGAGAAAGAAACACATGCATAAACCAGTTTCGAAAGCTAGGATTACAAGTAGGAGATGACATTTGGCACCAATGTAAACAAATTAATGACACCATTGTGGAGCATGACCTAGGACCTCATCCTAGATGAAATTATTCACTTTTTTTGTAGAACTATAAAGAACACTCTTGAAGCTAAAAACAAATAGCTAAGGAATAAAATGCAAATCAATCACTAGGAAGAAAACTATTTTGTTTAGTTTGTGACTATGTAACAATGTTTTTGTATACTTGTATTTCCTGCACATGAACTACTAGAAATATAGTGATATATTTATTGTATTATTAGAAATGTGAATGGGACCTATGGACACTGATTATGATGAATAAATGTTCAACAATGCCTATGTATCCTCTAAACAATGAGATTTATTTTAATATAATGAATTGTGATTTATTTTATCCCATGCAGTGTAAAATAGACGGTGAATTAGTGGATTGTTAAGGCACTCCTTGCATAAAGTCATCGATTCAAAAATATGTGGGTACAAGCTTTTTTTAACAGAAGCGAGATTATTTGTATTATATAAAGAAAAAGAATATTGCATGCCCCCAGGGCCCACAAACTGTTGAAATTCAAAATCTGACTACCAAAATATTTAGTCTCGGGTCTGAAAATTGTTTGGATTTGTATAGAGCAATACATAGTTTTTCAAAAAAACAGACTATCCCCTTTTACAGTATAAAGCCTAACATATTGGTCACATAGAAAACAAAAAAAAACATAAGATACTAGTATAAAAGGAGAAAACATTAAATATGAACCAAAGTTCCTTCAATTGCAAATTGCATTGTAGAAACTTCATCCATTGGAGACACTTCAGTCTGTCCACGACTGGGCCCAGAGTCTTCCTTTCCTTGTGAGTTAATCTCAGCTTGAACCGCTTCTAGAATCTCCTTCAAATGCACATAAAAATCTTCATTCTGCTCGTTAGCTAACATCCTTTTGCTCCTGATGGACTCTTTTGAAGTCCAGAATGGCATTTTCAAGTCGACCAGTCTACCACCCGTGACACTCTCCATATCCAAAATTCTGCGACGAATTTCTTTGACCTCTCCAGCTTGAACATAATAGTCACTTTCCAATTCATCCAATCGAGTACCCATGCATGTAATATCCATAGAAATGCACTTGTTTTCTTCCAATACTATCTTATAAACCTCGTACATGTAAGGAAGAATATTCTTATAGTCAGCCATAATATTTTTCACGTCCCTTACCCCATGCGAAATCTCCTCAATGAGTTCCACTTCTTGCAGGTGAGACTCAACAAAGGCCTTGTCTAGCTCTCTAACACTCTTCTTGCACCAGGGATTACAACAAGCAGGAAGTTTCAAACCGCTCCCAAAGGAAACACCACTCGCCTCATGGACCTTCCTTGCCTTTGAATATATTTTGAAACATACATGCATTCCACCATTTCAGAACCCAAAATATTTTCACAGAGAAACTTGCCAAGCTGAGGACGAGAAAGGAATCGAGAAAAAGCGTCTAGATGAATGTAATTAAAGGTTTCTCTTGGTAGAATCTCCCACATGCCTCTATTGAAATAAATTCCACTGCCAAAACAAGTTGTCAGTCCCATCGCTCGAAAATCTAATCACATTCCATTAATGCTGCCACAAGTTGTATTGCACCATCATCCCATCCTAATGAATGTTGCTTTCCCATTCACAATCTGGGGGTTGTCATTTAGTTTTAACCACCTTTGGCATTGTTATACCTTCTTACATGATTAAAAGGAACATTATCCATCTCCTTGATTAGGGAGAGGATCCGCTTACGAAGGTTCCCAAACTCTTCTTTGTATACTAATTGAATCTTGTGCATACCTTGGATTTTAATTTCGAAAATTTTTAATTTTTTTTTTAATTTACGAATTTTCTTCAAAATTTTATAAAATTATTTATTAAACTTCATTCTCTAGAAAATAGAAATCAGTTTTCTAATTTTTAAAATTCTAAATATTCAATTTTTTATTAGCTCAAACGTGTTGATGAGACTTGCTCAGGCGTGCAGCGCTCCTTCTAGTGCTTTTCATCAACAAAGACATTCAAATTTACTCTGTTACATATTGAAGAATTCAACAGGTATGCAACAGCTTGTTTCAACGAAAGGCACTTCGAATACAATGATTTAAAATACAGAGAAATATGAAAACCAGAGTTTTGTAAGTGGTCATACAATAATTTTAGCTGTAGCACATTCAATTATATTTCAAAACTCTTTGAAGAAAAGCATTAAACCTCACTGCACGATGATAAAGTGGGGGAACAATTTGTATCAATATCCATGTAGAACAAAACGTTGGATATTCAATCCCTGCAATGTTATTTTCACAACTGAATTTGTCAATCCCATACAAATTTTTTGATACATATTTGAATAACATTACTCATAATAAAAATATATGATCATGCAACATTTTATACCACATCGATGGATTCAATTGTTTTCACATGGTGTAAATAATTTATTATAACATATGAAAATAATGATATGATATTTTGTATCATTAGTGAAAGCTTTCAAGAAGCTTCTCCTGATGATAGACTTGCTTAAGGGTTTGAAACTGTTGAGAAACTAAAAAACCATTAAGGCAGAATCCTCCTTTCAATAAACTACCACTGCTGAATAGTGAACAAAGAAAAAAATAATTTATTTGTTTTACTTATGTCCTTGGAATTATTAATATGTTTTTTGGAGTGTATATTTACTTTAATGATACGAAAGATAAATAATTTGTTTTACCTATGTCCTTGGAATTATTAATATGTTTTTGAGTGTAGATTTACTTTGTTGAACTATGATGTGTGTAGATATAACCACAATATAACAAATATGTGGTAAAGGTGGTCAACTTTAGATTTACACTTGCAAGTGTTTTAATTTCATATCCATTTTAGAGATTTAATTTCATTTTATGACACATTTGTTTTCAACCCATATGCATTATTGATGTTTATGTTCATTTTTTAAGAGTTTGTGTGGAGTTCATGCCATTGCATTGTTGATGTTTATGTCATTGCAATGTTGATGTTTATGTTGATTTTGCAAAAGTTTAGTAGGAGTTCATGTGTGCATGGTTGTATTAGGACACTATGGTAATCATTTTTTCTATGTTTCGTGATATTATTTATTGTTACATCAAGTGAGGTGTTCTATAATCTAGTATGCGGGAGATAAATTGTAACGTGTAATGTTACGTAACATGGCATTCTCATAAAAACGAAATAAAAATGCAAATGATGTCGTCTTAAAGAAAAAAAAAATTATTAGTAAGCATTTTACACCTCAAGAAATTGGATCCCTCTCTGTGCTTGATACATCCAGGTAGTTAAAACTTTTTTTCATATTCTATGTTAAATCATGATTGGATCCAAACATAACATGCATCTTCATGACTTGTTATGTGTCTCACAATATAAGGATGTCACAATGAGTCGCCTATTTTTATTGATGTGGGTAGAAGGTTATTATGGTTTCATGATGTAAATGTATTGCCAGAAAGAAATTGGAGTAAAAGGTCTCAATGGAACTCTTTTTTCAAACAAAGTGTGCCATATTCAACGCTTCACCACAAGGGAAAATGAGATCTTAATAAGGAAATCATTTAATTGGTTAAGTTGCAAATAAACTACAAATTATTTATAAGATTTTGGGGGTAGGGATATTGGACATTGGAGCCCATTTTCTTCAACAACAAAAAATTGCAACAAATCATAAATTAGCTAGCTTTCTTCTTTTAATGGTTTATTTACATATTAGTTTTAACTAATTCTAGGAGGTGATAGTAGTTTAACCATGTAATTTTTAGGTATTAGCTTTACATGTTACCCATGAATACATGTCAAAATGTTCACTAAAATGTATTATACTTTTTTTAATCAAACCAAGCATAAACATAATTTTAAAGTAGGGACTAGTTGTTTTGTACTTATTACCCTTGTTTAAACCAGCCTCTTTAATCAATTCCACTATATAATATAGGGTACACACCCTTCTTTGCATGGAATAATTTTGAGATTGTAGTAACTATAAACAATTCTAGTTTTAAAAGTTGAAAATGACTACCAATATTCATGGCTTTGCAAATGTTCAATCCTAATAAATGAAGTTGAATGGCATTGGAGAACGTGATAGACACAATGTTGTTACACTTGTGTAACTAACAATGTTGGTCCATTCAGGTGTTGTTCAATGGTATACAAGTGGCATTGTGGAATATTTTATAAGGGTGTTTAATAAATATTACTTATATAACTTCACTTTAGGCACTCTCTTTGGAATTAGACAGTTTCAACATTGTTGAAAATGCAATTTTTCCAATTGAATCAATTCGGAAAAATATTTTACGCTATAAGCATAGTTCGCATAAATTCTTACCAAAAATGTTTCAGAAAGCATGGCCCCTTTCATAATGCCAATTCTCAATAGATTATTTGGGTAAATTTAAATCCCTATGAATATCCATACCTCCTTAGCAAAAATTAGGTGGTTTAGTTGAAATCAATGTATTAGTTTCGTCCATCAATTGAAGAATCTGGGGAAAAAATGTAGTTGCAAGAGAGTGTATGTATAAACATAACTACATCTTCATTTTCAAAGAAAAAAAACACCAAGAGGAAATGTACAAAGGAATTTACATTCTCTTCTCGAAACAAACTAAAACAATAATAAAATCCTAATAGTCATTTGAACCCAACCTTGTGGCATCTTTGAACAATAGAAAGTATTTAGCTAATAACTACATACATACCTCTTCTTTCCATATTCAACAAATGAAGACAAATATATAACCTCCTTTTCAATAACATATTTCCATCGAAGTATACAGATAACAAATAATGTTGAAATTCTAAAGGAGTGCCAAGCACCATTGAATGAGGAGTGTACCAAAGAGTTCAAATCACCCAAATTTCTACTGACATGACCTTAAGCTTAACAACGATGAGTAGATACTTTTGTAGAAGTGTAATCAATTCATTAAGTTATTTGAAGCTTAGGTTCTAGAACTTGATTTTATAATATTTTTTTTGTTTTCCGTGTTAACATTAACATGTATATATTATTTGCAATGTCCCCATTTTGACCCATGTTATAGATATTGGCTTGTAATGTAAATGTTGTATGTATGCGATGTATAATTCCTAGTGAGGAGCTCAAGGCCAAGGCCCTGCTAGTGAATGATCGATTTATAGAGGAAACTATTATGTATTTGCAAACATGGAAGATGTAAAAGCATATGAATAATTATATAATGCAAATAAAATGTTCAATGATGGATATGGAGGCAACATGAATGAGGTGCTATGATACCAACTAGGGAGAGGTGAGGGGGTTGTGGGATTCCAATACAACATTTCCAAATGTCACCTTGAGAACCCCTCTGCCATAAATGGCAAACAGCTTCCCAAGTACACGTCCTTAACTATTCTTAAACGTTGTTGTAAGAGGGTAGTTGAGGAATTAGCTCAAGAGTTTAAGCCTGCAAAAGAGTGTGGCTATGGGTATGGAATATTATTAGTCAAATTACTTGAACCAGAAGTTAATCTCCCCATGAATTGGCGTCCCATAATTTCCATGCAGGAGAAGGAATCCAAGGTGGGATGGGGGGATTGCGTCAGCATTTACACACACCCACTTGAGCTCTGTGTGTAGGGGAGAAACAAAGGGTGCCCAACTTAGCTCATGTGGATCATGCACACTATCGGGGTAGCAGTACGAGCATCTGAATTGGAAATTTTTGAACAAATTGTGAATTGGATCACGCGATTGAACCCAGTGTGGTATGGAAGTGTAAAGCTAGAAGAATCACAAGTGAGGGAGGAACCAGGGGTGGAATATCTTGATAAAATCAATGAAGGCGATAATATTTAAGAATTACCAATTGAAACGTTTCTATGCCCACCCTAAATAGCACTGGATGGAAGGGGTGCCTGAGGGATTGTGCAACAGTGAAGGGGACCTTCCTTGTGTTGGGTGTGGTAAGTATTGTGGGTATATGTCTAGTTGAACTAAGTGAGATTCCAGTATCTTTGTGGTTAATCTTACTGACTTAGCATTCCCTTCTCTTGTCTCCATGTATGCTTGGTAAACCCAGTAGGATATTGCTTAGCATGAGTGATTGTTACCTTGGTTATGAGTGAGCATGTCTAGTTCCTCTCTATTGGATATCATAGCCCATCTTGGGGGCGGTTTCTGAGCATTGAAAGAATATACGCTAAGCAGAGACCTACGGTTGGGTGGAAAGTTGCACTCACGTAGCCATTTGTTGAACAATTCCATTGAAAGGTAAGTATTTTTGTGGTGTTTGTATGTCCACTTACTGTTCAAGAAGGCTTAATTTCTTTTATATTGTGAATGGATGATTGTCCAGAATTATATGGTTGAATGCTCAATTAAATAGTTTTTAATATCTGTAAATAAAGTTAATTATGTGCATAGTTTATGTTATAAATGATGGAATGTACATGAGGAATGGATTGACTCATAGAGCCTGAATGGATGAAGGGAGTAGTCATCTGTAAATAGATTCACCTTTGTGCATGGTTTATGATTTGTTATATTTGTGTTGAATAAGCTATTTTTATGTATCAATTGCATTATTAGATAGATTGTATGTCTATTGTACACAGTGAGTTTGATTTTCATAAATTATCTACCATGTAGAGTCATATCTAGGGTGGTGGAAGCTTGTGTCCATGTCGTAATTCCACAAGAAATCGATACAAATTATTTGTGGGGAACCATAAATAGTAGGTCCAATTTTCCATGGTCGAAATCTCCCAAAGAAGGAGGATTATCGTCGAGTTAAATGGTCAAATGGTTGGGTTAATGCATGGGTCGAAAATTGAGAAAATTGACTAAGTGTTGGCCTGTGAAGATATTAGCAATGTTGGCCGTGGATCATTGGGTCAGATTTAATCCAAGTTGTTGATCCTATGTCGACATTATGGTGTCGATATTGGAATCGAAATGAAAATTGTGAAAACGGGTTCGTGGCATAACGTCGGCTTTTGACTCCCAACTACGGTAGTGTCAGAAACGGAATGACGAGGCAGCTTAGTTGGAATTTGAGACGCGGTGCCGACTTCCAACTACCAAAGTTGAAGGCATCAAATTCAAGAGGTTAGAGGGTGTAGGTTAGAAGACCATTATTTTTTTCGGCTTCCGACTTCCAAAGTTGCGGAATCAAATTCAGAAAGTCGAGGAGGTTGACAATGATTGGTGTGGTCGCATCCAATTTCCACTTCCGAATTTAGTGAATAAAAGTTCGGGATCGGAAGAAATGAGTCGAGGCAGTGAATTTAAGTCACCAAGTCAGGGGATCGACATATTGAAGTAGTTTCAAACATCGAACTGATTATTAGGAAAAATTAAGAACCGAACTAATCAAGGATCAAGTTCTTAATCACCATGTGTATGTGTTTTGGGCCTTATGAAATCGGAACAATGTTGGAAAGAAAATTTGGCAGAATGATGACCTGGGACGTGGCAGAGTGGTATCAGAGCCAAGATTGCAACACTATGGCTATTTGGGCCGGAACGTACACTTACATACAAAAATTAAAGATTTAGTTTCCTTACTGGGGTTATTTTAGGTCAAAATCTATAACTATATAACAAAGAATCATTAGTTTTTTATCAAGGATGTATGGTTAGTAATTGGGACAGTCGGTATGAAAGTTAAAACGATTCAGATTGTTAGGGATGAACAATAATGTTGTTACCAGCATGTATAAAACCTTTCTGTAGAATTCTTTTGTTGATGCCTTGTGTGTCATTTCATAAATATTTCTAAGATGTATAATAAATATTTTTATGATGCACAGAACTTGCAGCTAACCATTTTTTAACAACCATATAAGCAGGGGAAGGACTTTCATAGGAGAATGGTAACCATGAATTATGTTCGAGATCCTTTTGATTATGAGAATATGTTCTTTGGTAAAATATACAAGAATAAAATGCAAGAAAAGGATCTGATGGAAGGAGAGAGAAAATTACTCTTAAGAATTTGATGGAAACAATGCAGAGTTTCTATGAAATATTGACTAAAGCTTAAGAGGAGCAGAACCAGATTAACACTACCATCCTCCAAAGTCTCATGAATATGTAGGAGCGAGCTAATATAGGTTCCAACCCAAGTAATGTTGGCCAAGAAGGAAGAAATGCATAGAATCGCTCCAGAAGTCGCACTAAAAGAAGGACCCCGAGTACAAGAAATTAGAGTTCTGTGAGTAGAAAGCGTAGGGTATCCTTGTCAAGATTTTCTTCTAGCAGGTCATGTGATTCCCAAATTTCTCAGATTATCCCAAGGCATATGTCCAATAGATCTAGAAGGAGAACCTCCAAAAATATTTTCCAAGGAGAGTTTATGAAGGCAAAGCCTCCCACATTTAACGGTAAAAGCAAAGCAGGTCAAGAAGCAAAGGAATGGTTGATGGAAATAAGGAAGTATTTTAGAATACATGATTATGTAGAGGTTTATAAGGCCAGAATTATGATCTATAATCTCAATGGAAGGGTTGCAATTTGGTAGGAACATCTTAGGCAGATAAATGAGATTAGTGAAAGAAGAAATAGTTGGATTAGTTTCAAGAGTTAATTTAAAGAAAAGAACTTGTAGTCCAATACTATGATAACAAGAGGAAGGAGTTTCATAAGTTGAAATTGGGATAGAATAATATGGATGAGCATGTCCATAAATTTTTGGAATTGTTAAGATACATGGACTACACCAAGGATGAAAGAGTCAAGGTTCAACTTTTTCTTGGAAGTCTACCTCCCAATTTTAGAGAAAGGATTGAATTTTTCAACCCTCCTTGTCTTGATGAATCTATTAGAAAGGCCACCCATTGTTATGATCATGGAAAAGGAAAATCAGAATCTCACTCTACTTGGAAGTGAAAATCAAAAGTTAAGTTTGAAGAAAATAATAGTGGATCCAAGCCTCCATTCAAAAATCAGCCAAGGAATTTCCAACAAGGACAGCAGACTCGTGGTGGAAGCCAGCCAATAGTAGAAGCAGAAAAAGTGCCATTTCAATGTTGGGGATGTGGAGAAAATAACTTGATTAAGGACTTCCCACATTGAAGAGAGAACCCCCAAAGGTTGCATAACTTGGAATAAGTAGTTACAGTAGAAGATATGGCTAAAGCAACTCCTCGAATTTATGCAAAGACGGATAACCTCCAGAAAGATCATCAATCCACAGTGGTGGTGGTTGAAGGTAAGATTTCTTAGCAGTCTATTTCTATTTTGATTGATCTAGGATCTATGCATTGTTATATTACCCCAAATATGGTGGAAACTTGCTCCCTTAATAGGATAAAGCACAATAAATATTGGCTAGTCCAATTTGGATACAGGAACAAAGAGAAAGGTAAGTGAAATAATGAAAGAGTGTCTCATAGAGTTGGGTGGACTCTTCACAAAAGTAGACTTGAATGTCTTACCATTAGGGTCTTATGGCGCTCGCATTGGCATGGATTGGTTGGAGAGACATAAAATCAAAGTTTATTGTTATACAAAAGTTCTTGAATGTATTGATGAAGAAGGAAGGTATAGGGTGGTAAAAGGAATTCCTAAGCAGGTTTTGGTTGGGAAAATATTCATCTTACAACTCAGAAAGTTTCATAAAAAGGGTTGCTAATTGTATTCAGTTCAAACATCAGGTTTCCTAGAAGATAAATGTCTCATAATAGAATATTTCCAATTATTACAAGAATTTAAGGATGTCTTCAAGGATGAGGTGCCAGGACTGTCACCAAAGAGGGATATATATTTCATAATAAACCTTGTTCCAATGGAAACACTAGTTTCTAAGGTTCCTTATAGAATGAGCCATCCAGAATTAGTAGAAATGAAAATACAACTACAAGCGCTTATGGATAAAAAGTACATTAGGCCTAGTGTGTCTCCTTGGGGAGCACCAGTGTTATTTGTTAAAAATAAAGATGGTACCTTGAGTTTGTGTATTTATTACAGACATCTAAATAAGGTAACAATCAAGAACAAATACCCATTTCGCAGAATCGATGATTTGTTTGACCAGATGAAAGGAGCTAAAGTTTTTTCGAACATTGATTTAAGGTCGGGATATGGACCAAGTAAGGATAAAAAGAAGATATCCATAATATGGTGTTCAAAACAAGATATGGCCATTATGAATTTACAGTGGTGGCATTCAATCTCACTAATGCACCTGCCACATTCANTATGGACCAAGTAAGGATAAAAAGAAGATATCCATAATATGGTGTTCAAAACAAGATATGGCCATTATGAATTTACAGTGGTGGCATTCAATCTCACTAATGCCCCTGCCACATTCATGTGCCTCATGAACAATATCCTCAAACAATATTTAGACTAATTTGTGACGGTATTCTTGGATGATATTCTCATGTACTCCATAAATTAGGAATAACATGAAGAGCACTTGAGAATGGTGCTACATATTCTAAGAGAGCATAAATTGTATGCCAAGTTGAGTAAGTGTAAATGCATTGAGTACACAAGTAAGTGTATTAGCACCAGGTAAAATATTTGGGACACATTATTTCAAAGGAAATAATTGCAGTGGATCCTAAAAAGATTGAAGAAATAATGAATTTTCCTACCCCAAAGAACATTTCAGATGTATGATCTTTTATGGGTCTTGTAGGTTACTATAGAAGGTTTATTGAGGGATTTTCCAAAATTTCCCATCCAATCACACCGCTACAAAGGAGCAATGTTAAGTTTGTATGGTTTGAAAAACATGAGCAGAGCTTCCAACAGCTAAAGCATTTGCTTACTCATGACCCTATTCTAAAATTCTTCGACCCAGGTAAGGAATTTGTGGTGTGTCCAGATGTGTGTATTGTAGGGTTAGGTGATGTGCTTATGCAGGACAGGTTTGTAATCTGTTACAAGTCCCATAAATTGAAATACCACAAGAGAAATTACGTTGCCCATGATTTGGATTTAGTTGCCATGGTACATGCGCTAAAGATGTGGTGGCACTATTTGTTAGGAAGAAAGTTAGAGCTCAATCCATACAACGTGAGTATGAAATACTTATTTTGTCCATCCCAACTTAAATTCTAGGCAAGCCAGATGGTTAGAATTCTTGTCTGAATTTGATTTTGAAATAAAGCATCTGAAAGGCAAGGAGAATAAGGTTGTTGATGCCCTCAGTAGGAAATTTTATATAGCATCATTGAGTATATTTGAATCATACTTGAACGTAATGGTTCTTGAATACCAAAGTAGGGATGAAACCTACCTTCAAGGGGAGGAAAAGTTGCACCAAGGGAAAAATAGGAAATGTGAAGGCTATCAACTTAGAGAAGATGGTATTTTTGTGTACCAAGATCGGATTTATATTTCAAATTGCACAGGGTTGAAAACGATAATCATGGATGAAATACACTAGAATCCATACTCAGTACACCCATGATATCAAAATACAATAACAACATTAAGAAAGCAGTAATTTTGGCATGGTATGAAGAAAGATATAGCAAAGTATATATCTAGATGCCAATAGTGCCAACAATTCAAAGAATCACATCAACATCTAGCAGGTTTATTGCAATCTTTACCAATCCCATAATGGAAGTGGAAAGTAATTTCTATGTATTTTATAACATGATTGCAACGAGTAGTCATACAACATGATTCAATTATGGTGGTGGTGGACAAGTTGTTCAAAGCAACTCATTTTATTCTAGTTAAGTCCACTCACAAACCTAGTGATATAGTAGGCACATTCATGAGAGAAGTATTCAAACTACATGGGTTACCGAAGGCCATAGTTTCAGAAAAAAGACCCAAAATTCACATCCAAGTTTTGGAAATTTTGTTTCAGGAATTGAGAACTCAATTGAATTTTAGTACAACATATCTTCCTCAGACAGATGACCAAACTGAAAGGGTGAACCAAGTTCTTGAAGACATGTTAAGGATGTATGTAATGGACAAGCCATCTGAGTGGGAGAAAAATCTACACTTGGTAGAATTTGCATACAACAATGGTCATCAAGCAGCAATAGGAATGAGTCCATTTAAGGCCTTATATGGTAAAGGATGCAGAACTCCAGTAAGTTGTGATAATCTAGTTAGCAGGGTAATACTCGGTGTTATAGTTGGTTTTACCACACTTGTTATATCATGTTTTTATGGCATATCCATGTCCCTATGCAAACTCTTTGGACCTCCTTTGATTAGTATAACTTTGATGCTCCAAAGAATCCCGTTAAAAAGTCATTTTAAGGGTATGTGTGGGTCAACAGCTTATAGACCGTGCGTACACACATATTGCTCCATTATGACCCGCGTACATTGGTAAAGGTGCTAAAAAAATGGAGTTTTTCCTCATCAAGTAACGAATAACTTGACTCTTGGCCTTCCATATGCCTGGAAACGCTCCAACTCGACCCTTCACTTCTCATTGAGGGGCTATATATTGAGCTATTTGGAAGCATTGAAGAGGAAAAGAACTTGTGAGATGAAAGAGACTATAGTGGATTTGTGCCTCATTCTTACATACTTGAGTCTGCATCCCTTTATCCTTAGAGCAACCATTGGTGCTCTTTCCCAAGCTTGCCTTTGTCTTATGATCTTGCCTTGATATGGAGGATTGAAGTGGTGGAGGACTCAATTTCTCAATTTCAACAAGGTGCCGACGGAGGTGGTCATTTGTATCTATGTTTACATTTAATAGAAATATCCATTTCTCCTCCATTATATGTGTAACTAAGAATATTTATATGAATAGTTTTATCCATGGATGTAGGTGCCTTCATTATATAATGGATTTGTATATGCTAGAGTAGGTTCTAACACTTAATATCTATCATGCTTGTATGTTTCCTTGTTGCTGAGAATGAAATGTAGGTGCAAGTGTGATTGAAAGCTCAACAGTGATCTTCTACGAACAGGGATGATTTTAGGGGCGAATTATAGCCCAATGGCGAATTTTAAGGGTTACCGAAAAAATGGTGGGTGAATTTTTATATTAAAATGTTATTATTTTATTTAATATATTCACCCATTATTTATTTTGTATATAGCTATGCCAAGGTAAATCACATTCATCCCGATTTAGGGAAAATCTAGAAAAAGAATATTAGCCCACGAAATTATTTATTTTTGCCCACATTCGCCTGAATTTTTCCGTCTGCCAGGAGATATTTGCCCAAATTTGCCCAATTTTTTCCGATTGGGAGGAGAAATGAAGATTGTTCGCCGGACTTATGGATAATAGTTTGAAAATTTGGTATTTCGCCCAGGATTTATGGATAATACCATTAAAAATTTGCTATTTCACTGGGATTTATGAATATTTTTGTAAACTGGTATTACTTCCACCTCGATTGGGGTAAATTGGACATAGTTCGTCCTGGATTTGGATTTGTGGACAATTATTTGAGTAAAATGTGGAGATTTAATCAATTGGGGAAGTTTTTCACTGGATTTGGTCCATAAATTTAGTCAAGTGAGGAAGTTTTTTACCTATATAATGGTGCAAGAGTCAGTACTCAGGCTCAACATCAAGCTTGATTTCTATTGAAAATCGGTCTTTACAGTGGCTGTTAGGCTGAGTGGATTTTTGGGAAGCAATTTCAAAAAGTTTCTTCTATCTACACTGTGCAGGCTTTTTACAGGTTAGTTTCTTGAATCTTCTTTTATTTGCAGGATTTTTACAGGTTAGTTGCTATGAGCACTCAACCTTGTTGCTAGACCACAACTTGATGGGATTTTAAATTTTGGTTCATAAATTTAATTTTTACTAGGGTAAATTTTTATTTATTTTTTCAATAAATTGCAATTCTTTGTAAATTTATAAGTTCTTGTTGCGATACCAAGATTTTTGTATAGTGCTAGGTTTTAGGGCTTATTATATATGGCTTTTTGTATCCTGCTTTTTGTATATGGCTTTTGTATAGTGCTAGTTTTTTAGGATTTTTGTATACTACTTTTGTATCGTGCTATGTTTTGATGCTTTTTGAATTAGACCATGATGGCCCCTCCATGTCATCGTATGCCCAGTTGCGTAACTGAACAGGGTTTTGTTCGCTGATTTTAATAAATTCAATTTTGGTTTGCACAGTCTTGTGGGTGGGTCGAGCACAACGGACATAGAAGAATACAGATTCTATTTCTAGCGCATCCCTCCTTCTTATGTCCAGGATCTAGATTTTCTAGGATTAATCCTCGGTCTCGAAGCCACGACAGCTATAGAGGCCATTGCCACATCGACGTTGGAAGCCTTTTGTATCCGCCAAGGTTTCCAATACTTTTGAATCCGTTTCTATCCCTTTCATGTTTGTGGTCGTAATGTATTTCTAAGAGATTTCAATCCTCTTACGTTTCTAGTGTTTTTGTATCCATCAATGGCGATCCTCCGCGTCATCTTCTCCCTGAGAATTTTAGTTGAAACCAGTTACCACTTTGATCTCCATCCTAGCTGCGTGATTGAACAAGCTCTTCTTCAAAGCAGGGTCGAGCAAGTTTAAAGGCCTTGTGGCTTCTTTCAACGATTTAACAGGCTCTTCTTCAAGATTGGGTCCGGTTGAATAGAATTCTCATTTAGGCAAGTTTAAAGGAAATTATGGTTCTTCTAGTTCGGGAATGTTTAAAGGATACTCAGGTTCGGCCAATCTTGTGGCTCAAGCACAATTCTAGTTCAGACATTCGTCTGTCTGGGTCGAGCACAATTCTGGTCCTGACAATCCATCACATCCCTTCTTAGGTCCACGATCTGGATTTTCTAGGATTCATCCTTTGTCTGGAAGCCAAGCAGGTGCAGTGGTCGTTGTCACATCCACGTTGGCGATACAACCATCTTCAATAATAGCATCGATAACGAAGACTAATTTGAGGTAGTATTTTTTTGTTCTTCTTTTAATTATTCTTTCCATAACTCTATTTAAATATGTTAAAAGTTTTAATTCTTCTTGACAACTGGGCACACATATCGTTGCTATTGAGAATTAGTTTATTTTAAAATTCACAATCGCAGTGGGCAAAAAAACCCAAGAAAGTTGTGGCTTCTTCTTAAAAAGACCTCATGGCTCGTGGCTTCTTTTTGGCACAAATTTTGTTTCCATCTGTTTAAGCTGGCGCTAGAGCCATATTCAATAATGCCATTCATAAAGAAGACTATGGGAGGCAGTTTTTTTTGTCTCCTTTAATTACTGTTTCGTAAGTCTTTTGAAATATGTTCAACGTTTTCAGTTCCCTCTTGAAAATTCACGTTTTGAATTAGGTTATTCTGAAATTCACATACTACTACTCGCTCTTGTTGTTTCTTACATAAGCTATGGTATCGTATTCAAATAGAAGCTATGGTTTCTTACAGAAGCTATGGTATCACAGACTCAAGCTCACATTAGAGATCACCCAATAGTATCATATTCGAATAGAAAACCAGGAAGGATTATCCACACCAGAAAGGTGAGGGTTTGAAGCTGGTCTGTAAACATTATCACAATACCCTTCTGTTGCTATAAGGTATTTTTCTTAATTTTGATTTACTTAACTTCAATATATATGTTTATGTAACAGGATATCTTGATTTCTTTAAATTTTGGTTCATAAATTTAATTTTTACTAGGGTAAATGTTTATTTATTTTTTCAATAAATTGCAATTCTCTGTAAATTTATAAGTTCTATATATATGTGGGTCACCTTGTTTATTGGACCCACTGGTGAAGATTTATTTAGAAAAAATGCTTAATGGTTTTTTGTAAAATTCAAAGTGCAATGGAAAGTGTGGTCATTTCTTGTTTTCTATTATATTATTATTTTAAGATGACCTCCCATGTCTAGGATTTTGATTTTATTAGACATTTTAAGGTGACGGTTAATTTATTGGATTATGGTTGAATTTGGATGTATGCTGTAAATATTTTAGTATATTTAAAAGTTTCAAATTCTAAATACCTTTTTAATGTGATTACATTTTGTTTAGGATCCCAAATTAGGATATAGATTAGCTTCAATTTATATAACTCTTTTATTAAGGGGAAAGATTTTATTTTATACATTTATATTTATTTTAGTATTTTTATTTATTCACCTGTGTTTTTAAATAATGATTATATAGCTTTAGTTCAAGGTTTCTTTAATTATGTTTTGATTGCTAATTTGTTTTTATCCATCTTACATATTAATACTTCTTACTG